>JAKWJA010001554.1:0-33854 GCA_027704765.1 Solanum habrochaites | reverse complement strand
GCATAGTAGGCTTCAAAGATGATCTTTGGGCTTTGGACTCCTTTCGGCGACTTCGGCCCGTTTAAGTGACAAGGGGTGAGCCCTCCAACGGGAAAGCGATGGTGAATCCCGAAACTTTGCCCACGCTCATCCAAACCGGCCTCAAAAAGCGATCGGAAAGCGAAGACCTTCTTCCAATCCCAAGCCGGCGAAGGCCGCCCCTATATCTAACCACCCCGTCACTGCCCGATACACTATTGGCACGTCTCTGATGCATCATAATCACAAAGGCCGTAAGTAAAGGAAACCATGCATCAGGTAGCTGTCATGATCACTAGCCTCGATTTTATTGACGGCTTGAGGCGAAGCCGCCTATTTCTTGGGCAAGGGCGCTCCATCTCCTAACGTACCTTCCACTTCTCCCCGGACAGGTAAAAACGGCTTGGACCTTCGGGGAAGAAGTCCGTGGGACCCCTCCCTTCGAGGGCGCCTAGATAGTGAAGGTTATCCCTTTGCAAGGCTGGAAGCTAAGCAAAGTCACGAAGCTGGCTGACTACGCTCGAGCGAGCCCAGACCCGGAGGTGTGGCTGAACTCGCCGCAGAGTTCAGGAGCGGAAAGCCACTTGACTAAGGAAAGGAGCGCGAAGACATCTTGGTGAATGCAATAAGAACCGGCTGCTCGCCGCAGCCAGAGTGCTTTGCCCATGGCTGCTATCCGCCGCCGAAGCGCTCAAGGGATTCGTGCTTGAATGTCGAGATCAGGGGACTCTATCCAATCCATGCGGCAAATCTGTTTGTGGTGGAAAAAAGTCAACAATAAAGAAAAAAGAAATAAATAGAATATAGAAAATCATTGAATTTGTTTGCTCCGATACAAGAGATCGGCCCCGAAGCAAGATATGGTGGGTGCCAGCAACTTTCACTTGTTAGGAGTAGGGGCTGAAAAGAGCTCTTTGTATAGGTTGGGTTTTCTGGGCTTTGATGCTTACCTTCTTATTATTAAAAGGGGAGGGTTTAATAAAGGAGCTGAAAGCCACTTGACTGTAAGGAGAGGAGGTCAATAAAAAAAAAAGAGATGTTAATTAATCAAAGGTCCAACTGATCACCACGCCTGTATTGTAAATATGCAGTTAGGAATAATCCAGCCAAAGTAATAGGAATTAGGCCTAACACGATTCCAAATAGAAAAACTTCAACCATTTTTCTTTGTTTGAAAGGAGAAAAAAAAAGAGGTAATATCTATACCTAAATAGTAATCCGAGGGGGGGGTTCTGGGGGGGGGGGGGGGGGGGGGGGGGGGGGGGGGGGGGGGGGGGGGCGGGGGGGGGGGGGGGGGGGGGGTGGGGGGGGAAATTGGACATGAAATCTCAATGACAATGACAAAGAATTGACCAATTTGGTAACGTAAGTAAATAAGAATTACACGAATCCCACAGGAAAAGGATTCTTTTTTTGAATTGTTCATTTTGAATATTCAGTTTAAATAAGTCGTATCTTGCTCAGACCAATAAATAGAGCTGAGGTTATAGTTAAAGCCGCTAATAGAAAACCGAAAGAACTAGTTATAGTAAGCATGAAAGGGCTAAATTAAATGAAATATGTTCTTTTTATACATATGTTTAGAAAGCACTTACCTAAGTTTCCATTTTTGCAAAATAGGAGGATAGGCAAAAATCTCAATTTCAATTGAAAGAAGAAGTTGAATGAAATTTGATTCATCTATCATTATAGGCAGACAGCACTAACAAAGATAAAGTGACAGACATATAAAAGAAATTGATTCATCATCTGTAACATCTATCCATCCCGCAATTCCAATCAACCGATTCATTGAGTAACTCTTGGGTAAACTATTAAACTAATAAGAGCTGTATCGTCTAACTTCATTCAAAAATGAAACAGGAATTTTTATAGAATCAAATTCGAAAATCATTTCTATTTTGCTTTTCATTTCTTAATGCTGTTGAATTGTATCGAACCATTTTCGATTTTAAAGCGGAACACTTATAAAACTAGAAAACTTTTTCTTTTACTAATTAAAGTTTACTCATTAGAATCAGTAATATATTAATTCACATTAATTATCTTGAATGATTGAGAAGAAGAAAAAAGTTATCCCACAATCGCTTGAAAAAATCTTTTTTTTTGGACAATACCGCGTTCATCCAACGATAAACAACACCCGAAATTATTAGAGCTACGGACCACAATCAAACCCGACGAACCAAAAATGTTTGAATTTATCGTACCAGTCTCTACTGGGGTTATTACTCATTTTGGTACTTGATTTTTGATTTCCAATTATGTTTAATTAACAAAAACGAAAAAGAGATAAATAAGTTCTCTTAGTCGTTCGGAAGGATCTTAATTCAATTATCAAGGCTGTTTATGTCTCTAGCATGACACCATGAGTGAAATCTGGAGGGAAGTGGGGTAAATGGCCCGCCCCGTACTACTGGAAGGGTTCCCTTTTGGATATAGGTACTGTAACTGGTATTCTTGTATCGGTTAATAGGTATTTTCTTTTATGGTTCAGATTCCGGATTGGTTCACCCTGTAGTAATCGAATGAATTGAGTTGTCAAATTGAAAGGTAAGGAACTCAAACGGGATTACCAGCATCTCGTAAGAAAAAGGTATGGTAATGTAGATTTTTCAGAAGGGTCTAAAATAAGACCAAAGGAGGTTTCATTAATTTCATTTTTTTTTCATAAATAATCGCTAACAAGAAAGTTGGTTCTTGTTACGAACTTTGAATGTCGATAAATCTGCGGAATCTAGAAATCATTTCGGCCAAATTGAACCTTCTCGAACTCTTTCTTTTTAAGAACCAAAAAGATTTGTGCCAAAATAACAGATGCCAAGAAGAACAAAAGTCCTTGGACACGTAATGGATCTTGAAGTACTATTTCTGCATCTCCCTGACCAAATCCGCCTACATTAGGATTACTCGTTAATGGTTGATCAAATTTGATAGATTCGCCCCCGGAAACAAGAAGTTCTGGTCCGGGAGGGATAATATCAACCACTTGACGCCCATCCGACGCATCCGTTATGGTTATCCCATATCCCCCTTTGTCTTTTCGTATGATTTTGCTTACTATACCTGCTGCTGTAGCATTATAAACTGCATTCTTACTCTTGCTGCCGTCGGGATAAATCTGAACCCTTCCCCTGTTCCCGCCTACGTATATAGGATATTTTTCGAAGTGAACATCCTTCTTAGTAGCAGGGTCCGGGGAAAGAATAGGGAAGGTTATTTCACTCTATTTTTTACCAGGGACAGGGCCTACCACAAGAATCTTTTTTTTATTGGGGCGATAGCTCTTAAAAGAAAAATTGCCAATCTTTTCTTTCATCTCGGGAGAGATACGATCGGGAGGAGCTAATTCAACCCCCTCCGGTAAAATAAGAACAAGCCCCCACGTTCAACCCCCCTTTTTTACCATTAGCAAGAACTTGTTTCAGTTGCATATCATAAGGAATTCGAACAACTGCCTCAAATACAGTATCCGGAAGTACCGCTTGTGGAACCTCAATCTCCACGGGCTTATTAGCTAAATGGCAATTGGCACATACAATACGCCCAGTCGCTTCTCGTGGATTTTCATAACCCTGCTGTGCAAAAGTGGGATATGCACTTGCAATAGATGTCCGAGTGTTGATATATATCATGAGCGATACGGAAATAGATCGAGTAATCTCTTTCTTTAGCCAAGAAAAAGCATTTCTAGTTTGCATGGTCCAATCATTGATCGCGAAAATTTGACAATAAATTGGGTAGGTCACTAGTATAGTTCCCTAGCCACGATTCTGCTATTTGCTGGAATAATCTAGGATGAATCTCCCCGATGGTTAGAAATAGAAAGAGTAAATACGATTTTCAATACTTTGCTTATGTACAACTACAAAGTACCAAGCATTCTAATTGGATTAGATTAATATCAATGGATCCTTTATCAGTCATTCATTGAATGATAAATAACTACAAGTGACGGAGACAGACGATTTAAATAACGGAAAATCAAAAGAAAATAGTATCGAGAATGACTGGAAAGGTGGAAACAAGACCAGATCAAATTTGATCATTATGAACAAATCCAAAATCTTTATAGATAGAGCCAATCATTAATTCCCAACCGTGGGGTGAATGGAATCCGATACATAAATCAGTTAACAAAAGAATAGAAAAAGCTTTGACTAAAGAAGGCCGATTCCCCTAAGCAATTAAAGGGCTACGGCTTTCGCGGGCAATCGCTTCTTCGAGACCAATTCCAACAATATCGAGATTGGAATTAAATTCTAGTTATACCCCGGCCGCTTTCTTGGAACTAATTGATAGGCACTTAGTTTTCTATAGAACAAGCGGGCGATATGCAGCATCAATCAAGGTAAAAGGGTAGTCACGGCCTGTGCTATAATGCACAAAAGCCCTCCACCCCACCAAAAAGTAAAGAACCCGTGGTGCCTGCTTGTGACACATAGGGCTTGCTTTTCGTGATTACTATGAAATAGATGGCGGACTCAATTCATCAGGAACTGGAAGGACGACATCTCTCTCAGAAAAAAGGGAAATAAAAGACGAGAGAATCCTGCCTTTATTTTGACTACCCTAGGCTAGAGGACTTGACGGACCACCTCAGAGGTCGGAAGAAGATTCTTGGAGACCACGGCAACCCTTGCTGAAAGGGGTATGGGGGACAAGCAGGGCATATAGCCCATAAAGAGGTGGAATCCGTTCGTTCATACGCACACCGACTGGATCATCCACAGCGAAGATAATACTCGAAAAGGGACTACGAGTCACCTTCTTTGAGCAATATTCTATTTTTCAGAGAGAAGAATGACCAAAAGTAGACCTGACCTGAACAAGTACATCCGACCTTTCGTCTTGATTATGAATCAAGAAAGACGGGATCTAAAGGCACGCAATTCTTGATCTTTTTAGAATTCTGAAGGACATCGATCTTTCGCCTTGCGCAAGGATATCTCTCTTTTCTTAGACTCCATAAGGAGAGAATAGTCCACTTGGGTGGAAGGGGAGGCCTGGTTTTATTTTACCTGGGCCAAAGACTGTCCCCTCTGCTCTTCCGGGAAAAGTCGCTTCCTTTTTTCGGGGACTTTTCCGCAACTCCTTATCACTATTCACGCTTTTATCAAACATAGTGCAGTTCCCTTACTTATAGGGTAGAGGAAGGTTATCAAATCTTTCCACGGAGAAACAAAACCAGGCCTAGGTAGGGGCCTTGAATGAAAAAGGGAATTACCTCCTATCTTCCCCTTGTTGAAGAAGGGTTGACGTAATGGATAAGGTTCAGGAGGTTACCGGAGCCGGAGTTCCAATTAGCAATAAGAGAAAAAGAAAAAAAGAAGTGAAATAAGCCTTAAAAGGCCAACCCCCGGGCAGAGTTGGGCCAAGACTAACTGCGAGTTTAAAGTGGTTTACTATGTATATTTCAAGGGAAAGCAGGTATAGGCATAAGCTTATGGGACTAAGGCGCGCCACCTTAAGCGGAATGGAGCAAGGAGTTATCCACTAAATGATAGAAAGGCTACCTTCTCAAGGAGGAAGACTTCTTTCAATATAAAGCAAGGTGTAAGCAAGCTTCTTTCCGACCCCCCAGGAATGACATGGAATTATTTCCTATTAGATGCTCCTTGCTTTATAAAAAGATTTATAATTGAAGAATCCGCTGAAGGATTATTCAGGATTGATCTTTCTTATCGAGAGTAGTCTTTCCATCAAACTCTCTGCCAGTAGGTTGCCCGGGACCAAAGGTAGTAGTGGACTGAAAGGCTGATGCGGCATGATCGCGATTATAAGCGTCCATTTAGTTTTAGGGATTTAGGGACTAGGCCATGTTGAGGAACTGAGCATGATTCCTCTTAGTCTTAGTATGCCGGGTATGTAGTTGGCCAAAGACCCAGGGGAGACAAACTATGTGGAGTGTCTTCTTCTTTGGGGCGAGATCGGAGCAACTTTTTTTTCTTTCATTCCAATCTGTCTTGGTTGAATTGGTTAAAGAGAAGCGACTTTTGATAAGACTGTTCCGCAGAGAGTGTGGCTAAACACTTCTTCACCTTTCGGCCTTCAAAGGAATGGTCGGAACTGTGATCCCGATTAGATAGTTGCATTCTTCTCCTCTCTCTATTTTGGCTTGGGGCACTGTTAGGCTCATCTCTCTGAGTTCGAGCGGTTGAACTCCTCCCAGGCGAATCAATAATGATTGTGGCTGGACTCCTCTATTCATCTATCAATCTCGTTTATGAATGTTATGATGGCCAGGCATAGCCGGAACTCTTTCGTAGGCAGCTCTCGAGGCAGTGGCTTGAAACTAATCTCCCGCAGTCACCCACCATGATCGGAGCTGAGATGATTCATACTAGCTTGGTTAGGTCAATATCTGTACCATCGCTTCTATTTGATGTAATATAGTATAGAGGCTGAAGGTGAGAAATCATCAATTAAAGTAGATGCAGCTTCCCTGGCTTAAAGGACGGAACTCCAGCAAGAAATCTATTGAAGAGTTGTTTGCTGGGGGTTAGCCGAAAATCAAAGTTTATCCGGTCCCTGAAAAATTCGCTTTTTATGATTACATCGGCAATAATCCAGAAAGTGGATCTATTTCGTTTTTTTCTCTTTTAAGAAAAGGAAAATCTTATTTCCCGGATCATTGTACATTTCAATTTGAATTAGGCATTCTGTGTCCAACTCTAAGCAGTCCTTACCTACATATGCATCTGATCATATATGTATATTATCTATTCCAAGAAACTAATAATACAAAAGAACGAGGTTTGGGTGCGCTTCTGTCCTTAAAGGGAGTTCGCCGAGGGTGAGAACGAGAATCGAATCGATTGAATCACAAAGATCTATTCACTTATATAGAAGAAGAATCGAAAAAGGAGCGGATGGTTCATGTAGCAGTGGAAGAGTCAGTCGCCTTTTATGAAGTCTGGGCTTTCGAGATCGAATCGTAGCCAAAGTCTTTTTCCAGGTTTAGAAAGACTGGTTCGAAAGGACCAGGAAAGATCAGCTGTTCGCTCTTCTTCAAGGAGTGAGGGAGCAAAAGAGAGTAATGACATCGTACCGTGCCCCTACCCTAGAAAGGGTAATGTGATTAGCTTGCTTGAACGAATCCGCTCTCTTTGCTGTGAACAAGAGGAAGCTCTGCAGATGAAGCAGGCGACGGGTAAATGCTTTTTTTGAGTTCATACCAGGATCCAGGGAAAGGCTTTTGTTCACCCCGCGCGAAAGGCGCATGGGTTGACTCTATTTCTTTCTATGAGTTAGCAGGTGAGAAGGAAAGACTAGTGCTTAGAAATCCGGCTGACATTGAACTTAAACTAGCTGCTGCCATTGAAAGAGAAGAGAGCTCCGTGACTTCCGGGCTTAGCTCTTTTCCGGTGCAGATGAATAAACCGGTATTTTCTCTTTCAGTTGCTGCTCCGGGGAAAGAAGTTTCATTTGCTTTGGTAGTCTCGTACGTATTCTAAATTAAAAGATTCCCGTGAGAGGGCTGAAAAGGAAGCTCGAACGAAGTGAGAGGGTGGATGTAATTCAGCTCGACCTACAGGGAGAGGGAAATTCTTTTTATTGCGTTCCCGGCTCTCGGCTCTCTCTTTCCCTTTATCCCGTGCCTGGGGAATATATGAATGTCTTTCTCCCGGCTTACTACGATTTCCGGGTGGGAAGAAAGTCATTGCCAGCTCTTTGAACGAATACGCTCTTGGGCCGCAGGAAGAGCATCTCTCTCTGTCTATTCAAAGATCCGAGACTGCTAGTGTTGTTGGTGACATTGGTTCCCCGTCCCTACTCTCCTATCTCTCTCACCCTGGTTGGGCTCTGGCTTAGTGTGATTAAACTGTGAATCGAGTCAGGAAAAAGAAGTCCAGCTCCAGGCTTTAAAGAAGAGAAGAAAGACCTGGCTTCAAGGGAAATGCTTTAGGAAAGAAAGATCCCAAGCTTATGCTGAATTGAGAGTGGACTTGCCTTGGTCTTCTGTGAGTTCCAGAGATTCAGATCAAGGCAGTTCAGTTCTCCGAGGCTAATTCAATTCTTTCTTGCTGTGAAAGAAAGCACTGCTGAAGAGGGACCTACTTTCAATGCTAGTTTTGAGTCATTTAGTCTTAGTCCTACTTTTATCTCTACGACTTCTGTTACATCTCATGAAATTCCGTCTTCTAAGGCAAGAGCCCAGGTTCAGTCTAAAATGGAAGTAGGACCCAACATAGGAAGAATGTGCAAGTAGGGGCGCAAGCGCCCAGACCCAAGAATTTGTGAAAATGGCGGTCTTGGACGGTCAGCAGGCAAATTAATATAAAAATAGCGAGCCAGTACTATATTTATAGATTGAAAGAAGGGACTTCCAAAAGAGAGTCACCGAGCGGAATGAAGTTGTGCTAAATGAACGAGTTGTCCTAAATGCCCCTTGTTAGCTGTCGCAGGAAGTGGTGAGGGCTCAGGAAGTGAAGCAAACTCGACCAAAGGACAAGTCTGTTCCTGCTTCGTTTTCGGTTCCCGATTCAATCTTCACCTTTCCTGAATGAAGAAAGAGAGTGAAAGAGAAGATATCAGTGCAATAGGTACAGAGGTACGAGAAACTGTCTTCGTTCGGTTCGGCAGAAGAAAGCCGAGAAAACAAACAAATAGGAAGAGCATAGCAAGCTTATAATTAAGCAAATATAAAAAGCGAATCACACATCAAGCAGTAAACAAGTGTTATGGATCTATGTTACTAACATAGACAAACCATTGGAATGGTTTCATTGACAGGAGTGACCGCTTTCTAGTCGTAGTTTGGTAACCGCCCCCTGTTCACTCAGAATGCAAGGAACAACCTTCGGGAGATCAAAGTTTTTTATCTGGCAAAGCTATCAATGTTTTTATTCAAGATCTTTAGCAGTCGATCGGTTTCATTTTCCCTCCCTCAGGGCTTCGAAAGCTCGACATGAAAGAATAAAGAAAATAGGAAAAAAGAGTACGGGGATATTTAGCTATTTAGCTATTTAGCCTTAGAGAAAGGTGACTTGGTAAGACCAGAATCTGGAACAGAGATTGGATGAAGAATTGCTTTTTCTTTAGCGGGAATGGCGCCACCTTTTTATTTAGCAACTGCCGCCCCGCTTAATAGGAATAGGATGCACTTACCGACCGGTGAAAGGAAAGAGCTGGGTCAGCCATCGACAAAGGAATACCGAACTCTACCCGTGTGAGGCCTCGTAGCCAGGGAGAACCATAGAATCGGAGGGTTATATTATAACATCGGTGGAAAGGTCGAGAGGGCACCTAAAAATAGCTTTAGAAGCCAGATTAGGAAAGTCTTTCCCGAGTTCGAGCAAATGCAATGCGACATCCAGGCAAAAAAGGGCTGGGGTCCGATCTGCGCATACATCACTAAAGAAGATAAGAATCCACATATATGGGGGAACACGTCAAAGGCCCATGTTATGGAAGTAGCAGAGGCTTATGAGGGAAAGAAAAAAACAGGGGGTGCCTACCTCCTTCAGTCAAGTGGCTTTTCCGTCCTCTACAATAACTTTCCGCCCAACATGATCACGAAACGAAGACAGAGAATGCGTAGATAGGGAGGACGAAAGCGAAACAACACCCACTTGTCTGGATCGGAAGAAGAACGAACAGAGAATGGTGGCTTCATTTCCTTACAGTCAAGTGGCTTCAGCTTCCTTTTGCCCAGGGGAAATCGTCGTGAGAAACAGTAGGGGACAGGGTGGAGAGCCTCCCGTGGGTACGCCCTTTAAGTGTCGGTTCATCCATATTAGATATGGAGATAGATCCATATCGAGATTATATCTTTCTATTCGATAAATAGATTATGGGAAATGGATATTGATCTGGTTTCAAGATCTATGAACAAGAGAGATCCCTAAATATCCATTTGAGAAAATAGATGAATAGATAGGGCGAAGCCAGCTGAAGGAAGGTCGCGTTAGCGCCCCCTATTTCACTAAAGCAAGAAGGGAGAAAGTTGACTTTGAGAAAGAAGGGCTTCTATTTAAGGATTAGTTTCTTAGTAAAAGATAAGGCAAGAAGCAAGGGCGTAGCAGCTGCGCGAAAGCCGTTGCGCCTTAGCGCACCCCTTTTCTTGCTCGTTAGCGCCCCCCTACCCCTATTATTTAGATTATAGTCATAAAGGAACTAAAGGAAATTTGACAACCTTACTAATAGAAAGGGGATGCGCTCAAGCATGCGAAGAAAGCTCGAAGAGCTTCTCTTATATTATAGAAAGGTTTGTAGAAAGGGGATTCTTCAAATATCCCATGTTGTAGGGGCTTCAAAGAAAGCTTGTAGTTTAGGGGTGCGCAGGTTTGGAACCCTATACAAGGGGCTAGCGCGCAATGGCTTTCTCTGATAGAGGCCCGCTTCTTCAAGTTCAAGTTCCGCTTGCTGCTTTTCATTTTGATAGGAGTAGGTGCTTGCAGCTCGCTCGCTGTCTACTAAATGAGCCTTCACTGCCCGCCCGGCCCCTATCTTTAATCTTAAGTAAAGTGAAGTCAAATCAATGAAGTGAACAGCCCAACCTCTTTGTTTGAAGCTTTGCCAGGAAGCTTCTACTTGTTGAAGCTTTGTTTCCCCTAATTCCGAAACACAACAATAGACTTGCCACTATAGTCTAGGAAAAAGCTTCTCTTTGATAAGCGGTTATAGGGGAGTTCAGAAAGGATCTGATCGTAGATAGAGACTTCAACCTGTGCGGGGGTAGGGGCGGATGTAGCCAAGTGGATCAAGGCAGTGGATTGTGAATCCACCACGCGCGGGTTCAATCCCCGTCGTTCGCCCATCAATAAATGGACCGTTGTTTCGGGACAAAGACAACCCTAGAAGCATTTTTTCTGCCAAGTCATTTCGAGGACTTTCAAACGCATCCCAACGCAATTGGTATCCGGATTGAAAGATAGGAAAGAATAGATTTCGCGTCGCCTACTTGCTGAAAGCAAAATGGAATGGCCGATCATGAATTCTATGACGTTTTAAGACCTCACTAATCAGCCAACCACTTTTAGTTCATAATGGAATGAAACCCCCGGATGAAGAAAAAAAATCCCTCACTTTTTACTAAACCCAATGGTGAGCCCCGAGTAGTGTACCGGGACAAATGGAGTGGTCGTGACATACCTTTCAACATCGAAATTCTCTTCATCACGAGGGATCTGATTCGGATCTGCCGTAGACACCCGAAGAAGATCTTCAAGGCAGGGCTTTTTTTTTTTTTTTAAAAAAAATAAAAGGACTAAGAGGCTCTGCAAGCGAGCAAAGAGTTATGCTTTCATTTCTTTGTTTGAGATTGAATCAAGTGAAAGGTTAGGTCTAAGGCACGCAGGCTAAGTCAAGAAAAGGACTTCCTTACCTTTCATTCATAGTCGTCTTAATGGACTAGTAGTTGAAGCCTTAAGGAAAGCGGTGTTTTTTTTTTTTGGCACTCGCTCTTCAGTCTTAAAAGTAAAGTTTCAGTTTATTTTTCGATTCGGAAATCTTAGTCGAGTGATGGCGGAGATCGATTTTGTGTTTCGAGGTTTCAAGAGGAAGGAGGGAACCACCGCCCAATGGTGCTTTTACGAAATATGGTCACGGTGGCTAATACCGTCTCGCGACTATCGAACTGAAATCCCACTTTCCATCGCTTTTTAGGTTGGCATAATATAGAAAGAGAGTGCCAAGAAAGAACACATCCTATCAATTTTGGAGGTTTGGGAACCAATTACTAAACATAGGGTTCAAAAAACCCGACATACCCTTTTTTAGAGCCGTATAAGGGGAAACGAGCTCTTGCATCGTAGCCGCTTTTCAGCATTTCCTGCCTGAGTTTGTTGACCATCAACCTGAACCTCACACGGGAGGCCCGCGCCGAGTGATTCTCCCCCAAAAAAGTCTCATGTGATGTTCCGAAAACAGAAACATTGTGGATTTTAAAATAGAACCCATTGTGGGGTGCAACCACGGGACAACTATCAAACTTAGTTTGAAAAGTTCTTCCATTTAGTAATGGAAGTCATCCGTTGTCCTTTCTAAGGTATGGTAGAGAGGCTTGAGAAGGTGGACAATCCGTCAGTGAAGACCTAAACGAGAGGCTGACTTCAACACACCCCAAAAATCCACAGAATAGTAACGAACATCTATGGAGCGTAAGCAAGGAACCTTGGCTTCAGATCTCGTCACCTCACTCAATCCTACAGCGGAAACTCGAAGTCGAGGCGCTGGGGCAAGCGAGGCAACAAGAGCCACGTTTGTAACCCAAACCAAAAACCCATGGATCCGCAAAGAAAGGCTTGTTTGGACCACGACGCTAGATTGAGACGCCACCTTCCTATTTGGTAAGGAATGAATATCGGGCCCTACTGACGTCACCGACGACCGGGCCTAGTGGTGCTTGCGGCTTTTCCTTATTTCGGCTTGGATTGAAAATATTTGGAAGGGAAAGGAAAAAAAACTGTCCAGCCTTTCAAGCCCTACTAAGTAAAGGGGGATGCGTTGTTGGCTGCTTTAACCCCACTTCTGCTCAACATCGATCCTCTCACATACTTCCTCAAGCAGCGGAAGACTCAATGCCCAAGCAGTTACACGTTGTTGATTTCAGACTCCTCCGGTAGAGCCAACAACCATTCAGTGAATTGTCTTGTGTTACTAAGTTTCAAGACGTTCACTGAATCCTTCACGATGTTTTGGTGGCAGGTACTAGTACATCGAAGCCTTAGAGAGCCGCTGGACTCCAGACAAGCCGTTACGAAGCGCCATCAGCCCAGGTCAGGCGACCCGAAAGGACCAGACATAAACCACCCGCTAAGAAAAGGGTAAATAAGACAAGCGATCAAGCTGGCAAGTCAGGGATACAGGATGGATTTTTCCAGGGTGTGTGAACTTCCTTATATATTCAGCCACATGTGCGGGTGTGAAAGGATTTTATGGTCTCGGTCATTCTTCTATGAAATATCGATTCTATCAATCATTCCATTTCAGAATCAAGTCCCCCCTGAATAAGTAAGGCCCCGTGATTCCCCAAACCAGCTCCTGGCCTTACCCGGCGGAACCGGCCGGGGGTATTCGGCATGGGCGGAGAGAGCATCTGAAGGGTTACTTCACCTTTGGTGATCACACACCGACCCGGGCAATCACTAGCTACAATCGATGGAATTTTGATTGAAACTATTCATAAAAAAAGCCGCCTGAAGCCCCACCCGCCTTTTCTATATAGCCGCATAACCATAACAAGTTTTCTCTAATGCCATACCAAACCAAGACCTTTCCTACAAGGAAAGAAAGAACCCGCGGCTCCCCTTTTGAATACCCCCTCACTCCACCCCGGAGTGAGTTCTTTTCTGCGGGTTTTAGGGTTCTGTCTTGTGCTCCATATTGTCTCCTATGGAGATGGATTGATATGGGGCTTTCTACTCTTACTATTCACTTCTACGTGAACCGTCAACGAGCGTATTGTAACGATCCAAAGGAAAATCTCCTGGTCAGCACTAGTCAACTTGGGGGGTACATACCCTGCAGACAACAACCGCGCAGTCAACAGTCTGGTCCCCCTACCCCACAAAGTAGCTTGATGGCCCGGACACTCCAGGCGATATAGTTGCCTATAGGGGCCGACCCGGGCACCGACACCGGCTGAGACTCCCGCGCAGTGGAGCAGGACTGAGTTTCGGTATTCGTGCTTACGAGAGGCGCATAGTATGCCTTTCGAGGCTTCCCCCTTGTAAAATATTATCAGGTAAAAAAGAGAACCTCACCTCTTCTGTTGCTGAAATAACCTTACTTCTAGATCCACAGAGGCATGTAGATCTACTAGACTACAAAGAAAGAAGTCGGTAGCAACAGAAACACTCTTTCTAAACCACTAGAGACAGTCCACCTACAATAATCAGTTCCTACTACGCAACATTGTAGAGAGACCCGTTCGACTCACGTGTCCGCGCTGAAACAGTTCGAAGTGGCAAGACGAGTGAATGAAGGCGCTGTAGCAGTATGTGAAATACTTTTCCATGGCTCTCCGGCGGAGGAAACGTGACCTTTGTCCCACCCCCACCCACTATAGACCTGAACTCGCTGTGAACCTTTTCGATATTAGTAGCGGGCTCGTGAAGTAGCCCTCGTTCTTTAAAAAAAAAGGGAATACATTGAGCCCCTTTCCGACAGTCAAGTGGCTGTCCGCTCCTCCTCTCTTGTTTCGATGAATTGAAAAGCCTCAAACGCTCGCGTTCTAGGGGAAACTTTTTTGGACTATTTAACCTTCGCCGGAAGCAAAAGGGCGAAAACTCCAAAACTAGTAAGGGGTGCTTGTGTTGTGTTTTGAGTTCCTTGGCTGTGTTTAATAGTAACCACCAGGGAAGAAAAGCCGGGGAGCATGGTCCCTAGTCTCGTTTTTGCCGAGCCTGATTCTCTATGGCATGGACGTCTTTGATTGGATGGAGACAGATATATAGAAAGTGTGCAGTGAGGGTGCTTGTAAATCACTAGGTAGCCTAGCTCGACCCAAGCAATGCCCAAAAGTCCCATGCCTTTCTTGGTCGGACCAACCCAACCGGCGATTTTCGACAAGTCTTTCTGAATTGGAAGAGCAAGAAGCGGAACTAGAAGAAAACTTTCTTTCTCTTTATGGATAACCAATTCATTTTCAAATAGAGTTGGGAGACTTTACCCAAGAAATGGGTCAAAAAAATGGAAAGATCGGAACATGGGAATTAGATCTGATCCCAATCGGAATACCTATTTCAATTGTTGTGCTTTATGAAAATTGCATACTAACAAGGGTTTTCAAGTTTCGATCGATATTTGCGGAGGTTATCCCTCTCGCAAAACAAAGATTTGAAGTGGTCTATAATTTATGAGTATCGGTATAACTCCACCGCATTCGGTACAAACCAGTTGCGACGAAGGAACACCGAATATCATCCGTAGTCAGGTCTATTTCATCAGCCGGCCGGTTTGGGGAGCGAAAGTTTGGGGACATGTTTTGGGTTTCGTCCATCCAATATCCGGATCTAGCCGTATATCACAAGATATATGGTTTCGAGGGTCATCCATTACGGAAAAGACCTTCTCTGAGTGGATATGTGAAGTTACGCTATGATGATCCGAGAAACGTTGTGTGGTTTCTGAACCATTGAGATGACCCAAGAATTTCGCTCTTTCGATTTTTGCTAGTCCTTGGGAACAGCCCGTAGCGACGGATTATTCAGAATCAGAATAGGCCAGTCCAGGGGACAAAATCATAGAAATGCCTATTTGCTTCGTAAGATAAGGAATGAACTTCTATGAAATGAAAGAGTTCACGGGAAGTCTTGATCGTCGGATATCATTTGAGAAAGCGCAATAGGAAGAAGTGTTATCGAAACGATTTCCTGCAATTTTCCCAGTGGAATGAGTAAAGAATCAAGATACAAGGTCTCGATTCTATACGAAAGGCAACTTGGTTTTTTTTTTCGTTCTTTCGGTTTATTGATAACAGAAAAGCCTTAATCTAAAGGGGCCGCTGCGACTTGACTATAAGATAATCAAAAAGGGCTGAAAAAAAACGTAAGAGGCTGCTACTCTAGGCTCGCTTCGCTTCTTCAAGCTCCGCCCCTTCTTTCAAAAATCAACAAACAGCGCTAACGAGCAAGAAAGGGGATGCGCTAAGGCGCAACGGCTTTCGCGCAGCTGCTACGCCCTTGCTTCTTGCCTTATCTTACTTAGTAAAGCAACCTTTCGCGCTAGGCGCTCACCTTTTTTGTCTGGGTGGAAGCTGGCGGGCAGGGCTTGCTTAACCGGATACACGGAATTGGGATCTCTGTTGCATGCAAATCTTTCTATCGGGAAAGCCTCGCTTATTCAAAGGGCTTGATTATTAGATACCCTTTTTTTTTGCTGAGTTGTAGTAACGTTGGTAGGAGCGGCGGGATGATGATGAGTATATCAATCAATATAAGACCAAAAAAGAAGAAATGGCAAGATAAATGAAATGGCAAGATTAAATTAGATATCTATGGAAAAATACCGCTGTTTTTGTAGAGGGGACTGAAAAGGAGGGATCGACCCTACAGGAGGAGTGGGGTGTGCAGGGGATTTCTCTACAATGACACTGTTGTAGACCAATGGATGGAAAGGGCGTAGCGCAGTTTGGTTAGCGCCCTTGTTTTGGGTTAAAAAAATGTCACGGGTTCAAATTCATGTCATCCCCGAACTATTCTTTCTCCTCGGGCAGTAACGAGGGATCCATTTGGTCGATTCAAATTGAGACTACGATTTTCATTTATGGACTATATGCATGCAAGATGTATTGGGCGTACAAAAAAGATCCTTTTTCTTACAGTCGTATTACTGTGATAAGAAAGCGCTCTAGTTCAGTTCGGTAGAAACGTGGGTCTCCAAAAACCCGAGGTCGTAGGTCAAAATTCCTACAGAGCGTGCGTGATTTTTTTTCTTTCTTAGATCGAATTTAGTAATGAAATAGATTCAGTCAGTAACTTTCACAACATCGGGAATTGGACCTCCTGTGCTGTGAATTAAAGAAAGGAGGAGCTGAAAAGCCACTGACTGAAGGAGAGGGACTTTCCCCCCCCCAGGCTCGATATACGGTGCGTCCCGTGGTTTGTGAGAATAGACCACTCCAAGGATAGTAACAACACACAAACCCAATCTCGTTTCTTAGGGTTATTGGTGGCACTAGGTTTAAAAGGACTTCCCCCCCTTCAACCTGCCCCAACTCCCTATATTATAAATGAGAAAGAGTCAAATTATAATAATGCAGTAATCCTACCCATTGTGAGAGGCATCTTCCACTTTGTAATTGAAGGGCTCCAAACCTCGCTTCGTCGCTCAGTCCCTTGCTTCTTTCCTCCTCTTTTTCCTTTCCGGCTCTTTATACCAATGTGATTTAATTCCAGGTGCATATTTCAATTACGTCTTCCATGATTCTTAGATCCAGAGGTAGCACCGGTCCATCAATAGCAGCATCCCTTCCTCTCGCACCCGGTCTAGTATCTCTTAGGTCGATATCCAGTAGCTCCAGTAGCAGCAGAGGGAGAAGATCGGTAGTAGAAGGTAACGAACTAGAGACTCAGAGAGAGATCAGAAGCAAAACTCGACAAGGAGAAGGCGGAACCCAGGTGCTACACTAAACTAGGCGTTACCTGGGGCCGCACGACTCAGGCAGACTCTCTACCCGTGCGCGTGCCTATTTCGCTTTAGGAGGTATCAGAGCGGAGTTTTGGGTAAAAACCTTTCGATTTCTGCTAATTCTCTTCTTGTTGTACCATGTACATGACGATAGCAGTGGAGTGCTGTCAGCGGCGGCTGTCGTGGTGTTAATGGAAAAAAATCAAGGACGACGTGACCCAAACTTGATGGCAAGGTCGGACATTTGACGGACAAGTGTTTAGGATATGGCAGAAGAAAGGCAGGGGAATCCGGAATCGTTGGTAACCAGACGCTCGCTAATGAGACGCGTTTCCCAGTGAAGTAGAGCCGTCTTCATTGGGCCTCAACCGATCCGGTGGCGAGTCCCAACAGCGTGACGGACCGGGTTCCAAATTGAGGAGATTGCTGTGGAGATAGGTTTCCGGTTCTGAACCGAATGTCTCACATGGCGACCTCCAGACTTGAGTCCCGGAAACCACACCATCAACGGGATTCGAAAATGCCAAGGCTCGAAGGACCTCTGGGAAATGGAAACAGTTACTTAAGGCTGTTCGTGCCCCTTCTGTTGACGACCAGGCACAATGGCAACAATATATCTCTCTGGATGCGAAGAATATTTGAAAGACTTTCGAACCATCACACGGATTCCGACCCAACTCCAGTTAAGAACAGAATGGCGGAAGGGCAAAAAAGGATCTATGCGCAGACGTGAAATTGATGGCAAGGCTCTTCAAGAGAACGATTCTAGCTTATTTTTTTAGAGAGGAATGATTCCCTCGTCTGAGACCCGCCATTCACGTACTATCCTTCCCCACTAAAAGAGCGAATTGAGAATCTCGAGAACCTAAACAAAAAATGCAGAAGGTTGGGGGAGCGTACCCTAAGGCTCTCCTCTCTCCCCCTTTTTTAGCCAACACCATCAACCCCATTTTTCACTGGGTCAAAGCCAAAAATATGATGAATAGAAGGAAAGGAGATCAGAAAGATAGGCGAACGACTTGACTATAGTATAGGTCGGATGTTTCCGTGAGCAGTAAGCAGCAGATCTCCCCTTATTTTGGGAAAGCTGGTGGCCGCGTGTGAATTCTTTCAAGGCAAAGGGCGGCCTGATTCGACATTGTTGTTTACTTATGGATCGGTCGACGGTGGTTTTCGTTACCCGCACGTAGGGTTCTAAATTCCTATGACCGGAGTCTTTCTGGCCACTGTGAACTCTTTCTTAATGTATTAAAGAGGGCCTCTCTAACCGGTGATGACAAGTGGGTGGGTGTCCACACTATGGCCATTCCTGGCTCGGCTCCGATAACGCATTCCGGGGATGAGTCGGTAGTTGGGCACTGGATCCATCGGACCTGGAGAAGGTGTGACGCTGGGGCGGGGTGGTTTGGTGATGAACCAACGGGTCGCTCCTCTAGTGAAGTATCGGGGCCCCTTTTAGTGCCTAGGTTACACTTCGGAATACCCCATAAGGGAATTTTTTATATCCCCCCAATCTTCACTTTACGCCACGCCGACTCCCCTTTCGTCATAAGGCGTGGAATTAGACCAAGGGGAATCTCTATAGGAACTAGTCCCTTATATTTCGCACATAGGAGATCGAGACACAGCCCCAGGGCTATGGGGAAAGATGTAGATCGATCGCCCTAGATAGACAACTACATAGAGGGCCTCTACCAGTCTATATATTCTTTGATTTCGTTCCCCCCGTAAGATAAATATTACAACCTATGAGGTCTGCAAGTTTCACATCTAAGTAATACCCGATCCGATAGTTTACGATATAGATAGATAGATATATATTTCTAAAGAACATTCTAAGAAAAGATATTAATAGATATCGGTAGTTGTCCGGTCGTACCCAAACAATAATATTCCAGAGGGAAATGCACCTAAGATCAAATATTTCGAGCCGGCTTCCGTAGAAAATTCAGACTTTCTTTTTGATGCTGCGATCACATAAAAACATAAACTTTGAGGCTCAATAGCTAAATACATGGCAATTGAATCATAAGCCGAGATCATAAGAGCATTTACCCGCGAGTAGTAGGAAGGGGAATTAATTTACAATGGATTCAAAAGCATCAAACCTCTCTTGTTCGAAAGAATTGAAACACATCGAAATGGTACCAGCCGTACTTAATAATAGAAGGATTTGGCAGAAATATGTAAAATTGTCCCTCCTAAAAAGATTATTCCAGAATAAATGGGCAATAGTTAGGAGAGGTGCGCCAGCGGCGAGCAGAAGCAAGGTTATTAGATACCTCAGGAAAGCCCGGCCAGAACCACACGTGCAAGTTTCCCTGCATGTGGCTCGTCCGTGATAACTTCTTCGGATTTGCGTGAACTAGCGGACCGATCACTAAGTGGGGATGCTCCCTCCAGCATGAGCGAACCCTTTCGGAACTGGTTAAGAATGGGCGCCACTATCCCAGCCCGGATCCAGCCAGGTTCTATTGATCATGTCCCCTTCCCAACAGTTGTACCTTGTCTTGGGGCGTCTTTGGCTTTACGATAGAAAGCTCGCCGGAGAAAGCCAGGTGCCGTAGGTAAGCTCTATTTGGCCCGGAGCATTGATTTCCCATAACGAATAGGCTAGCTCTATCTCTCAATTACCTATCCTGTGCTCGAGAAGGTCCCTCAGTTCCTCGGCAGCACCTCGAGGTGCATTTAGTTGTCTTACATGAGACGAGGGCTATTCCCCACTCCATGGCATGACACCTTTCGCTCATCCATTCCGCCCGTCCAGACGCGGCGCCCTTTCTCATTATCATCTACCGCCCTTTCTTTCCTCCCGGCTATTCACGCATGAAGATCGTCGTATGTATGCTCGACTTCGGTTGCCGGTGCTATAATAGGTAGAAGTACATTATGGCAGGATCAGTCACCCGGGCAAACAACCCTCCTCCAAGAAGAATTGTGCTATGCCCCCCCGATCCCTATAGAGCGAAAGAGCTGCCTGGTGATCCCTAGGTTGCAGCACGTCCGGTCGTTAACTCCTCGCGCCGCTGCCGCCGTTTCTAGGACCGACCGACGCCTCACCTGCACAGGTACCTACGTAGTGTAGTCTCGGTCGCACATTCAACATAGCGTTCGGACTCATGTGCCTTCCAGAACCAGGGGTATTCGAGCCTGCTGCGTACGATTAGCCAGCCTTGCGGCGGCAAAAGGATTAGACGTCCCCCCATGCTACGGTTCCCTGCGGTCCAAACCCGGTGCCGCTTTAGGTTAGGGAGCTGGACGATAATAGCCCCTCCGCATCCCAAAGCGCGCTGCCCTCCTAGGCGCGCAACACTAAGTAATCCAAGCCAACCCACATTACTGACTAACGGTGGATAATCATATTTCTTAGAGGTACTAAATACAACTCCATGAATGAGCAAAATGAAGGTTGCATTAATGATAAAGATCTCTGGGGAAACCGCTAAAAAAAGATTGAACATGTGGGAGGATCCGAACGAATTCTGCTTTCATTTCCCCCGTAATGGAGCACTGAGTACTTACGTTACGGTCTTCACAAGGCAGGCTGCACTCGAGGCGGCTAGGAAGCTCGATAGACAGCAGCCACAACCAAGAATGAATGTGTATGATGGTGATTTCCACACCAGGCCTCCAATAAATAATTGAATGTGAAAGGGATTCCTAAACTAAAAAGGAGTCCATGACCCCCTTTTAGAGCGTATAAGGGGAGGTCGAATTCCAAACCCTTTCTCTCGAGTATACCCATTACCAAAAAATATACGTCACTTTGGGACACATGCGCATAGCCGCCGCGCGTGGCTAAAAGTCAACCAAAAAAAAGAGCCCAAACTCTTTTTTTTTTTTAGTTCCACTGAGAAAGTCTTTTCTTATAAAAGACGCCACTCTACGAGGGAAGATGCAGATAAAAGGCCAATAGCCTGATGTCAGCTTCTACGGCATAAGCTTTAGATCTATCAACGAATAATAAACATTTCATAAGAAAAGAATAATTTGGAGTTTCAATCTCAAAGAAAGGTATAGGTTCAATTTTTCACAGTCATTTCAATCTTTTTCTTCCAATTCTAAGAAAGAAAAATCCCGAAAAATCCGTCAATAAATGACGGAACTCCATTTTACAGATGATAGGACAGGGCATAAGGCCGTAATCTCGACGGAGCATTAGGATGAGCTTTGATGAATAAAGAAGAAGGGAATTGGTAGAAATTCTCATTGGTGAGCAATCAAAACCTATTTTCAGACAAAAAGATAAAACAAGGAAAACTTATAGTGGCTAGGAAAGCTCCGGAGATTCTATGGGAAATTGAAACGTCGAAGTAAGGCTGTGGCTTATAAATAGAAGATGAGGAGATATGGGGGCGAAGGATATTCATGATTTCGAGAAAAGATTATGTTTAATTCGCTCTGCGGAGCAAGCGGTGATACAAAAAAGAAGAAGAGACTACCTACTTTACAGCAATTTTCTCTCTTATTCTTCTTCTTTCTTAGTTGAAGTTCCTATATTGGTTTTTTCTTTCTTTTATGAATGTTATAACTCCTAATTCTTTGGTAGCGGACCTCTTTGATAGTTCGACCGTTATCCCCCGTCTAACTCAACTATTCGACTGTACGGCTATTGTGATTGCGAGTCGAAAGGAATGGAATAGGAGTGAAGTGGGGATCACGAACGGTCTTAAGTGAGTTTGAAAATCGACTTCTTTATTAAAAGAAATATCCTTCCCTGCGCTCACTCTTCCAAGACTTTTGCTCGTAGGTCAGTCTATTCGACTTTTTCTTGCAAATCCTCTCTTTTCCGCTTTCTAAGGAATGTCAAGCCTGTCTGTTTATGAATCCTCTGTTCATGAATCGGATGTGCGATGGGACCCCTCTTGATGAGGCATTGCTAAAATCTTTCTTTTTTAATGAAAACGAACGGGTTCTAAGTGAGGTGGAAGTGGAGGTTCTGGAGACCAGGCTACCTGAGTATGTAGTCGTTAGAGGCAATAAGGAATAATTTAAACAAATAAGATCTATCGGAGTGAGGGATAGAAGCTAAAGGGCAAGAAATCAGTACACACTCCCTTCCTCAGAGGAGTGAACCCGACCACTCACGCTGATGAAAGTTCCTACTCATAATGATCTACGAAACCACCCTTTTTCTTGTGATTTGTCTTCCTGACCTCTTCTTAAGCCTTTACGATCGTTAGGTAGCCTCCTTGGACTCTTCAAAAAGTAACCTGGCCTGATTACCTATTCACTCGCCTGGCCCATCGTATCCATCATATATAACTAGGCCCGACTATCGAGGGAAATCCCACCTCCTTAGATAAAGTCTTCGATCGCCTTGAAGATTGGCACAGGAAAGGACAAAAAGAGCAAAAATCGAATAAGATAAGACAGGTGTAAAATTATCCATTTCGCTTTCTACACTCATGGAAGTAAGGATAGCAACTATTATAGGGCCCCCTCCTATAGGGCAACTACTAAGACTGGCTCGCCGAGATGACAGGAAAGACAACTACAACTCAAACTGCAGAAAGGAGAACGAGGGAGAACTAAGATGAGCTGACTACTCCAACTGTATACGGATCGAAAAGAGAGTGGACGACGCATCTTCCAATATCAAAGATTATCTAAAGGCCCATTTGAAATGAAGACCCCTGCTCTGCTTTCAAACTTTCCAACTGCATGTGAGTAAACTCCTACTCGCTTTAGGGCAGTCTAACCCACAGGCTGCAAGCACCAGCTTGCTGGCAGAACGAAAGACTTGAAGCGGATAGCTGGAAACTGGCATTTCCACTAGATATATCTCAATGGCTGCAAGGGCTTACCTTGGCGCTCCTACTGTTAGAACCCCAACTGACAAGGGAACTCAAGTGGAAGACCTTAACACTTCCACTGCCCGAAAGCCTTATCATTGGAAGGAAACTGCACGATTAGCAGTGAATAGGATCAATCCTCCATATTCTTCTCTTCGGCATAACTGGTAAGCAGCATACTACAGCAATAGACCAGTCCACTAACAGCGGTATACAGTAAGTCAGTATAAGTCAGTACAGGAAGGGCACGCGAAATAGACAACTACTTACTAGGCTAGGGTAGTCGTTTTTTCATCTTCCCTTTATTTTACTTTACCCTAGTGGAAATTCTTTTTTCAAAGTTACTAGGTAATTAGTGAAGAGGTTTATAAAAGTGACAAGCTTGGTGGAAAGCTCTTATCTTAGGAGGAAAAGCTAAGTCTGCCGAGTAAGTAGTATGATATGGTTGGTTGAGGTTTCGTATTTTATACTACAGCAAGGCTTCGGCGACCGCTCGACCATCGCGCGTTAGCCCAGTACGATAGGGAAGCTATGCGAGAAAGGCCAATGCCCATCATCAAAGCAAGCCCAAGGCCATGCAAGAAGGCCCTCAGATCTGTCCAAATTCAAAGCACGTTCCAAAGTGCATATGAAATCAGCAAAGATCCGAGCCCATCCAAAGATGTCAGCGGCTAAACCAAAGTAGCTCTGGCCATGATCCAAGAGGACCCGAAACTCGTTCATATTGCGATTCTTACCTCTAACTAACCTCTTCGATTTCGCTATCCTAACAGTGATTTGATTAGGGCGTAACTGTTGAAGCTGGTTATGCAAAGGTTGTCACAACAGGCAGTGGTTGCTCACTTTGTGTAGTTAGTGTGCTCATTAACAGGGGCATGTATAGTACTCAACTGCGGAAAAATATTAAAAATGGTGCCTATATCAATTCGTGCCGCATGGCGGGAACTCTACTTCTACTCTATAAATAGAAACCGATAAGGGCCTTCGAGCTCTAAAATTAAAATAAAAAAATTATTATTATGGCAGCTCTCCGTTCAGAAAAGGGCTTTTCAAATCACAAGGAAATCCAGGAAATCGAGAATGAGCTGGGTCAACGCCGATTTGCCTTAAGAGCCTTTTTGAGGCACCTGCGTCCGGCGAGCCCTGCCGTCGTAGGAGACCGCATGCGCGCGGCAAATGAAAACATAATGCGCCTCGAGACGAGACGACAAATGCTGCGAGATGAACAGCGAGCGCTCATTGTGCAGGCTGTCACCCTCGGCGACCGGAGAGACTAAGAAAGAATATAATAGTTACAGTCTCTTCCGTTGTGGAAGTTTATTTACAGAAATAAAGGAGTTCCATATTGTACTCCCTATTTGCTTTTCTAGTGTACTTTCTTGATAAAGATCGTTGATAGCCATAGATTTCTCAATAAAGAAAGTGAAGTAGCAGTGTAAGCTGACTTGAACCTTTTTGGTATATTGATTGACAAATTACTAATGCCTAAGCTCGGGATATAGTTTATATATATAATTCTTGGAAAGATTATAAAATCATTGCAGTCCACCCTTATCTTACTTACTCCATTTTTTGTCAGGGAATAATGGCCTTATAGCGTTTATCTTATCTTTCAAAAGACCTTAAGCTTCGCCTATATTAAACTATAAAAGTTCTTCCGCTTTCAAGTTATCGTTCGCTGCCTTACGAAAAGCATTTCAAAAGTGTCATTTTTTCTGTATTTTTGGTTGAAAAAGCAAGAGGAAATGGCACATTATTAGATAAATAGTGCAGGCATGTGTTGCACTTTTTTCGAAATCGAAAGAGCTCTTTTGAGGGGCGACAGCGGAATTCATCAGGAAAGCAAGACAGAATAGGCTCTTACTGCTAACGAAAGAAACCTCTTAAAATCAAGATATAGCTGTGGAGACTTTCGGTGCCTTAAGCGGAAGAGGGATTTCTTTCTGGCTGTACGGCGCCTTTCTTATTCTCGTATTCTTTTTTTCTGTCTCTGAAGTGAGTGAAGTCAAGGCTAGCGTCACAAAGCGGGACATAAGCAACTACCCCCGTCTTTAGAAAGACGATAGCGATTCTCTTCCACGTGCTTTTAAGTAAGGAAAAAAAATAGTAACATATAGAAGAAGACAGTTTTAGGAAACCCGGAGCCGAGCTCTATCGGAATACCTCAGCGACTTCCTATCGGCTTCGAGCTATTATGCCCCCACTAAGGAGGAATAGCAACTAAATCGAAAGTCTTCATTCCGGCTTTCGTAACTCCCAGGTTAACTTCCCCTAAGCCTACTTATACCATCTCCCGCTCAAGGGCTGCTCGCCTGTTCTGAAGATGGGCTTTTAGGGAATATAAGAATACCTCCTGCCTTCTGACTATGACTGATGCTGATTTGAGTTCTAAATTGCTCTAGCTGATTCTCAACTCTTAAGCGGGCCTTTAAAAAAGACTTAGATCGAGGAATCTCAAGCAAACATAGGCATTTAGCTCAGATTCCGCATTCTCCGATGAAAACTGAGGAGCTCAGCAAGAGGAGTGAAAAATCGGTAAGAATTACTTGACTTCAAAATCAGTCAATCCAAACAAAATATAGATTACAGGCTCTACGAAATACTGAAACGAATCCCTGAAGAGTCATTAACGCTGCGGGATACGCATCTAGTACGGCGGGACGGACCACCCCTCTTACATCATAACCCCGTCAGACCTCCTTCTCCCACCCACCGCGGCTCCCTAAGCCCCAGCACTCCTGAGAGCCACTTTCATTGAGATTGATGCTTAGGCTTCTTTCTTAGCAAAGAGGAAAGTAAGAAATTTGAGATGATCCTCTAACTAAAGAAAAAGGCTGCAAACTATTTCCCCGTCTGACTCCGTGGAAGTCTAATTGATTTCATTCCTAGGTAGAATTGGGAGTTGAAAAGCCAATAGGATTGAAGTCAGATTCTTTTCTCTTTTAAGTTACGATTGTTCGAAGTTCAATTGTCCGGTAAGAAGACTAAAGGCGGCCCAAAGGTCTCTTTATTGGGTTCTACGCTTTTAACTCTGTCTCTGCTGTAACTGCTAACAACAATAGCAATTTATCTTCCTTTCTGGCTTAGCCTGTTGCGTAACCGAATGAGTGTAACGAAAAGATACGTGAGTTGAACTTAAAAGCTCTATACTTTACAAGCAAGAGATTGCTTCATTCAGGACAGAAAGTTCCTACAATACTAAAAAAGGGAAAGCTAAAGCAAAAGGGCCAAGAAAACCCCTGCGAAAGCGCATACGAATTATTCCTTGCGCGCATTATCGTATAATAAGATAAAGGCCAGTCACTTCGACTCCTTAAATAGTGGCAGCAGGTCTTATCTTCGCCCCACTTTGGGGGGTGAGTTTACGTTGCATCTTCACGCCGACATAGGAAAGGGCTACCTTTTAGCTTAAAGCATTTCACCGAAATAGCCTTAGCTGGATTTCTTTCTTCGTAGAAAAGTGGCAACAAGCCTTCGTATAGGGCCAGGGCCGCTTAGCTGCATCCTTTAGCATCCTATGGGCCTAGGTCAGTCAACTTTTTTTATTATAATAATTTGGTCTCCTGCCCCGGGGCATTCCTTTAGTAAGTAATCCGTGCAAATGAGGGCCTAAGGCTATTCCTTGCTGCGGAGCTAGCATTCACACCGCTTTCCTCATGTCAGCAATGCTCGGGTCGAACCTCATTTGTTTTTCCTAAACGACTTCCAAAGGCCGTAGGACGGAGACCAATAATGATACATCCTTAGCTATAGCTATGGGAAGAAGTACGATGCTTGTAGCAATTTCTACTCTACGTGGGCTTGACAGAGTTCTAATTAGGGGATTCCGGGTATGATCGGTAATCGCTATAGTTGTTTAATCTTGCTTTGGAGCCTCTTTTCATTCCAACCTTTATTGATAAAGAAAGAGATTGAGGAGCGAGGGGCTTATAGTGAATTGGTGATGAAACGTTACCGCTATAACGGTTATATGTAGGTTCGAGCCCTACTAAGCCTACCTTTTCACCTCCGGTGGCTCAGTCAAAGTACCCAAGATCTAAATCTAGCGAAACCACACTGCTGCCGCTGCCCTTCGGGCAATACGCGATGCAGCCGAATGAGTTTCACTTGAAATGAGTTGATAAGTGTAACGAAAAGAAAGACATAGGGAATAGTTCAACTCATATTTGAGATACGTATCACTCAAACCTACGTATCTTTCAGTGAAACTCCTTCCTTCGTTCACTTCAAACGTCGTATTCTATACGTAATGAAAAAGATTACGTTAGAGAAACTCATTTTCATTGGCAAAGAAAGAAGAAAGAAAGCCCTTTGCTGAGAAGGTATCACACGAGGATATCTAAAAGAAAATAAAAGAATGCAATAGAACACCTTTTCTGACATCAGGAGATGAAAGCTTCAAGCCAATCGGGCGGGCGTCGAATGAAATAGGTAGCCGGGTTCTCTTTCTACAACCCTTTTGAATGGATGAGTTTAGAAGGCTGCCGGATAAGTAGAGCCTTTCAAAGAATTGTTGAAGCAGCCGGGCATCCACGTAGGACCTGTTGCGAAGTCTTCCCTACTCAAGGGAATAGAGCGATTGTTGCAATCAGAGAAGCCAGCCCCGACTGTGCATCGAGAAGTTCGTCTAAGCATGAATATTTTCTTTTATGGGGAACGTCGATCTCTCTCTATGGCGTAGATAGATAAACCCGAAGCTAGTCTTGATGGACAAGAAATGCCCGCTCCGCTACTAAACTCACTTGGAAGAAGCTAAATAGGCCCCAAAAGAAAGGGGCGGGATATCAAACTCATTTTTCCCTTTGCATTGCGGAACAACATAGTTCGAGAAAAAAAGGGAAGAAAGAAAGCCTAGCGAGCGAGACAAGAAGGAATGTTGGAGCTATTCCCCTAGTTGAGTCCTTGCATCTGGCTTGGGTTCTTAAGCAATTGGGCGGATTAATACTGTATTACTGTTATCATTCTGGGCAAGACAGTCGGGAAGCGAGCCAAAGGGTCGGCTTACTTTCTGGAAAGAATGTAGTAGCTGATACTGTGATATATCTTGCTGGTTCGCATATCCGCTGAAGCAGCCTGTCCCAAGACGGCCAAGCAGGTTGCGTTGAATCGGTGTGAGGGATTGAATTATTTAGTATATATAGTATAATATATCTTTCCCGGGGAAAACCTGAAGAGCTTGGTTGCACGGTCATCTCTATTGATTTATGTTTGAGGATTCGTAAGAAGTTGGGGTCGATTTTTTCGTTGTGTTGATATCCTACAGATATTATGGTATGATGTATTTCATCCTTTGTTTTGTAGATTCATTATGTTAGTGCTTTTATGGAATGAGTTGATAAACGAAAAGTTCTATTCCCTAGTGTCGTTACTTCGTTTATCAACGAAATGAGTTGAACATAGTTGAAACGATAATGTTCCTTATTCCCTAATGACCTATTTCTTTCTTCTTTTATCATAATAGCCAACGACTAGTATCTCAAAAGCATTCAAAGTTCGGAGGGCACCACTGTTAGCGAATCCAAACATACCAAAGCCCCCTCGTATGCGGCTGAAAACCACCACTCTGATGCTTCCGGATCCTTCGATGGCCACCTCAAGCCATGGGACGAAAGAAAGGAGGAACTTATTCTTTCAAATAAAAAACGATTCGGGGAGGCCAAAAGAGTTGCCGGATTTCAATGTGACAAACCAATTTGAGCTATCGAGGAGATGAAAAAGGCAAGCGGGAGCTAAAAAAAAGAAGATTGCCCCGCGACCAATCCGCGTTTAATGGGAATTAGACCTACCAAAGTCACGGTCAGATGGCGGGGCGGAGGGAAACCACGATGTTCCAATAGAGAAGGGGGAAGACAGGAGTTATACACGGGGATGAAGGGGATCCCCACGGTAGAGGAAGTAGAGATCGGCTCGGCTTTTGGAGGTAGACTTGGGCAGCAAGCTATCTGTTGTCCTGACCCGGAAAGCAAAAGTAGCTCGAGCCAAAGGCGACAGCGAGGGGTCGAATCAAAACCTTTCTTTTCTACGCTTTCTTCTATTACGAAATGGAGAGTGTTGTTATAGTCCTGCTACTTTTAAAGCATTTCAAGTAGTAGCATCTCAAGCCAGCATAAAAAGTGTTCCATCAGATCAGGGACTTTAGCCAGTAGCTAGTCAGTGAGCCAGAGAGGGGTATGAAGTCACTTGGACTTGGAAGCCGGAATTCTCCTAAGCTTGGCCACAGGTGATCTATGTGTCAAAGGGATATGTTTCCTATCCTTTCCCTTGCCTTGAGCTAATGCATCAATCCCATTATACCGATGTGTGTGACTTCTTTGGAACAGTTTCAAGATTCCCATCATACTCTTTACCTTCTTCCCCTTTTTGGTATTTGCTGATTTGTGGTCGGTTCCCTTATTTTAGGGCTTACCACGTGGCTGATTCCTCTTGCGACGTCTGTTGGTGACGGTAGCATCCAAAGATCTATCTACTGGCCGTCGTCGTGGAAGCATGGAAAAGAAAGCGGAAACGCTAGATCAACTGCCGATCAGTCGAACTTGAAGCCTTCGCTACTATGTCAATGGTTGGGTATAGCTGGCTTACCTTCTTAGTAGGACATTCAACGCTTTCCAGCTATAATGACTGGACACCCGACCAACCACGACTCTCAAAGCCCTCGTCTCTACAGGAATTGTCGCAGCATGAGCGCGTAGATGGACTTCCCGCAATTGGGCTCTTCTATTTATCAATATAGAAAGAAGATTCCTACTTTCCCACAAGACTATAAAAAGCGAAAAGAACCCTCAGCTTGGGATGGAGACCCTGGAAGCTTGGCCGGATAATACTATCATATCAGGGATGCAAGGTGAATCCATTTCTTGTTTTAGCCGCTATGGCATTCATTTGAGTATTCAGGTAATGAATTAGTCAATGAGCGAAGGCAGCAGTTACCAACACGCTATGAGTTCACGCGGCTACCTATAGGTAGCAGTTCATTGAGGCTCGAAAGACTGGCTGGCTAAGGAGATGATCTGGGTTAAACCCCTTTTTGGGAGGTTAAGGCACCTCCCACTTTCTGCTAGAGCAAAAATGAAAGAAATCGTGTATGTAATCCGCCCTCAAAGAGAGCTCAGCTCAAGAGGACTACATTCAACAGAAGAACGAATGAAAAAGGAATTCCTACAGGGAAAGGCAAATTGAAGGCTTTGGGACAACATATTAGAATAGACAAACAAAGAAAGACAGAGATAGGGTGCATCGAAGAAGATGACTGGTGATTCTTCACTTCTTTCTTCTCTTCGTTCTCCATCTAAGTTCCTTATTGTTTCAACTGCAAACTCCGAAAAATGATCCCTCCTTATACTGCTTGCCGTTCGTTAGCTACTCTAGTTCTCACTCCAAGTATTCCGTTCGTTCGGACTCTCCATTCTGGTTAGCTCGGTAGAGTGGCAGGCGAAATCCGTCTCTCTTTATAGATATTGAGATAGATATTGAGTAGGTAGGCGGCTAGTCACTTCTTACTCGTGTAGTGAGAAAAACCTTATTTTATTCTTAGTTCAATCACGAGTTGAAGGTTTGCGATAGATGTTGCCTTTCCTGGATAAACGATCTCAAATCGGCTTTTTTATTGTTGCAGATCTGTGAAAATAATCGGTTCATTTGTCCCTGGTTCCGGTTGGAAGTGTCATCTGTAGCGGGAATCGATATCTGTATTTGTATAAATATAAGAGATGCTTTTTGCTTTGTCTTTTAAGCCGGATCTAGAATGTATTGGTAAGGATCTCTCCCCTGCCTATTTGTTTGGAGGGTTATAATGATTTTGTGACTTTTTTTGGATTCTTTATCTCGTTCTTACTTACTGTTTATTGAAAAATCTAGGATTGAGGGTTCGTTTTACCGTCCTTTGAGAGAATCTTTCAAAAGCTTATGGTCTGAAAGCCGTTGTTAACCTGTTTACCTGATTAATAGGGATGCTTTCCGTTTGTATAAAGGGGACATGTACAGAGTTGTGAAATCCTAATGCTAAAAACTTTATTCTTCTACCTAATTTCTAAATGTATCGAAGTCCTGGGTAGTAAAGAAAAGTGGGATGCTATATTTCCAGGATTGGGATTCGTAAATATGTTAATAGATTCTTGATCTATATCTTCCATTTTTGGGTGTGTGTGTGTTATGTCTATGTAACCGGGACCTCTCATGAGAAATTGGATCCTAGAGCTGTGAGATGTGTCTTCACTGGTATCCGGACATTCACCAAAAGGATTTGGATCCATATACAAAATCAAGTATGTCTCTATGAGGTTACTTGATTTGCAAAATCAACCCGATTCATGACCAAACCAAGAAAAACCTTGAGTAATCAACAAGAAGAACCTGAGTTCAAGTGATTCAGCCGTCTTTTTTATAATCCCTATGTCATCTGCCCATAGAGATAGAGAAAACAAGGCTACTACTCCTCCAGGGGGAAGATGAGGTCACGGGGACCAAGTAGTGGAAAGGACATACTACCTGACGAGGTAAGAGCGGACTCGTTGTCCCTTATGTTCCTCTTGTAAGAGCAGGTCTTTCCCTTGAATTGGGAAATGTTAATAATATGCCCAAGATGAAGAGAGTGAACACTAACACTGAACAACTTCTGATCTTGATCTTACGATTGCAGTAGGAAAGGGGAAAAAGAGCCGTGTACCTAACTCCACTTTGAACTACTTATTTTTTTTTGATATCCTATCAAAAATTGTCATCCTCCACAAGGCCTTTCTTCCTTCATGAAGCGGAGTAGGAGGACCTAGCTTTCTCTGTCTGTTAAAATGTAATGCTTATACCTTTGGTCCTTGAAGAATCGGCTGGGTATAGCGGGAAAGAGGTTTGACGATCTATTACATTCACTAAGTGGGTACTCCCGATATTGTCTTGGGAATTATCAGTATATATAGTAGCGTACTGGACTCCATCTACATAAGTAGAAGCATTCAAGAATCACTTGACAGTTCTTATTTCAATTTTCCGACTCTCATCTTGTTAACTGACTTAACCGCAATACTTATCCAAAGACAGGACAAGTTGAAAGAGCTTCGGTAGTTACACTTTCTGTCTCGCGTATAAGAAAGAGAGTTTTAGAGTTGCCATACAAAGAAACTTAGCTAAGGGGATTCCTCCAATGACTGAAGTTCAGAGTCAACCTTCCACACAAGGGCAATCTTCTGATTTTTAGAGGGAGAGGCAGATCACCACGATTCTGTGCCCAAGATGGCTGTATTGCAAAAGCAGGAATGCGTTCACAACGTTCGAATAAGCTACTACGAACCGACTAAAGGTAAAGGAGAAAGGGAGAGACTCTAGTGTTGAAGTACCTGAGGAAGGTAACCGGATCGACTTCTGTTGTAGGGATATTATTACATCGGTTCTAGCGCTTTCTCTTGCATTCTTTTTTTGAAAGAGCTTTCCTTACCTAAGAAAAGACCGAGAGGAAGAAAAGGACTGGCCTCATAGACTGAAGGCCTATGTTCAGTTCCTTTGCTCGGTGGTTTACGACTCAAAGGAGATAACAAAATACAACAAAAAGCAAGTGCGCGGTCGGATTGACTTAAAACCAATGCAAAACAATCAAGAGGCGCCTCGAGAAGACATGAGTTCCCAAACTGTCGTATAAGTTCTTTATCGCAGATGTGAGCTTCCCTCATCTTACTTCCCGCCACCAAGGACAATAGAGAAGGAAACTTAACAATAAAGAAGATGTACTACAACGCATACAAAATACCCTCGATAAAAGCAAGAAGGAACGCGGCTCGCCTCGGGTGAGCCCAGAAGTCAAGCAAGAATCGACTTCACACACTAAGAATATCATCATTATCTGAGAAAGAGCTTAAAAGATCAAATAAGATGAAGGATTTTCCTTTTTTTCATACTACGACATTGACTAAGCTAAGAGAAGGATTTAGGACTGACGGAGAGACTGAGTCAAGCACTATAGCACAAGGATTATCATTCGCTTGTCTCGAAGATTCGAAGCAAAAGAACCTTCTCCGCTACGGGGGAAGAAAAGAATAGACTGGGGTACGGATTTACTTACTATTCGACTCGAAGTGGAGGACTACCTAGATTAGAATGAGGATTCAATATTTCGTGATAGTTATCATGGATTGAAAAGGGACGGGCCAATAGCAACGCAGAAGTTTCATACAAAGGTGCCTTGAACAGGCGGGGAAGGAAAAGGACCGTTTAACAGCGGAGGGAAAAACCAATCTCAGAGAGGGGACGGCATTACAGGGAAAAGTCTGTGATCTTGGTTAGCTGAACTAAGACGCGGATGGGCGGGCAAGGCGGCGGCATTGCTATAGGTTCGATTCATCAATGTCGGTATCTCATCACAGATTGATGGTGTCCTCAAAATACCCCTTAGTTTTTACTCAAAATATCCGTAGTACAGGATTTCGACACCCGGGCGTTCTTATGGATCTTCGATATGTTTGGCTCACTACCGATGGAATTGCGAATAGAGCCATTTAAGAGAACCCTGTCTTAAGTATGTCAGATGAGAGGGAATGGGATCAGTCAGTTAATAGCCCCCAGACCTTTACCTTACGAGATCACCATGCCTTGCTCGTGCCCGTAAGAATGTCGTTGCAAATGAATTCACTTTTGGTATAGAATAAATGGGCGAAAAAAGGCCTCGATGCAGCAACTGCGAGGAGGTTGTGCTTTGCTAACTGCTTAGGTTCCATCTATTGTATTTATTACATGGACATGAATCGTCCGTTCCAAACAACGACATGTTGTATGCACACGAAACATGTTCAATCGACCTTGGCGTACGCGCTTCGTATGTATAGGTCTAGGTAGGACTTAGATATGAACACCCCCCCTTCGTTAGAATCCACCCTATCCGAAAGTTCTTAGGAAACGGGATCGTCAGTAATGACCTAGTCTTTCGCGAGACTTCAGGTCTCTTTGGTTAGGTCTCGACTTCTCCGTTATGATCGCGTTTTGTAC
>JAKWJA010001553.1:0-159136 GCA_027704765.1 Solanum habrochaites | reverse complement strand
TTTTTTTTTTTTTGTTTTTTTTTTTTTACCGACTTCTACTTAAACATCGCTACAACATTATGCCTTCCCCCGGATGATACAAAAATGTAGGGATTGCGTAGTCCTTCATAGTTCCATCATCTCTCTGTCTCAAATTCAAATCTCTCGAGTGAAGACGTACTGTTTAGACTATTGATCCGGTTGACCTCACACTTAACCCCTATAAATAGTGTCTCCATTCTTTAGTGCCAAACATACCGCGGGCCAATTCCAAATCGGCATAGTGAATAGTTACGTTATCATGGCCTTTTTAATTGCCTCGACCGCATAGCAATCAATTTTTCTCTTGCATTAGTACTGCAACCCAAACCCGAATAGGAGGCATCACAATAACATGAAATTCTTACCTTCTCACGGAACAAGGTTAAGAATGGTGTAGTAGTCACAGATCTTGAGCTCTGAAAGCTTTCCCTCACACTCACCGACCATACAAAGGAACATTTTTGCCTTAGTCAAGTTCGTCAGTTGGGAAGCGATATATGAGATCCCTGCACAAAATCGGCGGTAGATTATCTAGTAACCCAACAAAGACTCCTTTTCTACACATTAGTAGGATGTCTTATTCACAATTCTTACCTACTTCGATCTTAGAAAGGATCCCCATCACTCATCCTTAGAAACACTTTCCCCAGAAGGACATGCACTAGCGCCAAAACTCACACTAGAGAACTTGGCATAAACTTTTTCTCCCCTCAACATTTCCAATACCACTTCTCAAATGCTCCTCATGTTCTTCTTACTATTAGGAGTATATCAGTATATACATCAATAATACGATCACAAGAATCTAATATGGCTTTAAAAGATCCCGTTCATCAAACTCATGAACGGCAGCAGGGGCATTCGTAAGACCAAAAGAATCACCCTACAAATTCGTATGCCCATACACGTGGGGGGTTTCTAAAAGCCAGTCTTTGCACACCGTTGCCCGTATTTTCAATTGATGATAACCGGATCTCAAAGTAAATTTAGAGAGAACACAACGCACCTTGTAACTGTCGAACAAGTCATCAATACGAGGAAGAGGATACTTGTTTTCTTATGGTCACCGTTAGTTCACCACTGCCGGTAGTCTTCACTCCGAAAACTCCCAACTCCTTCTTCTGCACAAACAAACCGGAGCACCCCGGAGACTGTCACTTTGCGGCTAATGAGCCGTTGCTCACCACCTTGAAGTTGGGCTTTTTAATGTCTCTTAACTCCGCGGGGGGCCATCTATAAGGAGAGTGTATAGAAATGGGGCGAGAATACCAATGCAAGATCATAAGAGGTCATATCCCTATCTGGTGGTCATACCCGGAATATCTGCGGGAACACATCAAGAAACTCGCGGACCACGAAACCGACTCAATTGAAGGTACTTGAGTAGGTACATCCTTGAGATGTGCAAGACATCTAAACACCCTTTATAACCATTTTCTTAGCACGAAGAAACGAGATATACGCACCGGATTAGAGTGTAGTCACCCTCCCACACTACGGTCTGCTCCCAGGCTTGGCTACGTCACACGTTTTGCATTACAATCCAAGATCGCAAATTGGGACGAAAGCCATAGTCATACCCAGAATTACACTCAAAAATCAACATTTCTAGATACCAAATCTACATAAGTGGTGCTCCCCACAAAGTTCACAAACAAGACCTATATACCTTTTCAAACGACAACTACCAAGACTCACCCACCGGAGTAGAAACACGAATAGTGCGTATCACAGTAATTCACAATGTAATTTAGACCATACAAACTGGAGGAAGATAACATAAGAAAATGTGGGATCCAGGATCAAACCAATACAGAAGCCATGCAATCACAAAACCAGAAGATTACCTGTGATGATACGCATCATATTTCTCCGGCCTCTGATCTCCCATGGGAAACGCATAACAAATGCGGCCTTTCGTTGTTTGTCTGTTGCCCCTACCATTTGTGATGTAGTGGCTTCAGTTTGCCCATCACCCGGCCGTTTTTGGTGACCCCATTACCCTACGACCCACCACCAGTACCTCACGGAATCAACAGCCTCGTGCCATGACCACCTCTAACTTCTAGTGTTGGGGGTCTATACTTCGTTTTGGACAATACCCTCTTGATATGCCAGTCTCCCACACCCATAACACTCTCTAGATTCACCGCATGGTCTACCTCAGAGAAATGTCTGACGTCTGAGGTGGACCACCAACTACCAAGTCTGTAGGAAAGCACTGAATGGGTCCGAACTGAGTAACCTCCGATACCCCTGTCCTCTAGTAGTAAGAACATTAAACTCACTCCTCTTCGAACCCTTTGATGTCGATGCCGTGGTGATTCATATGGCTTCATCTTCACCTCTACTATGAAATCTACCACTTCTTGGAAGGATTTTGCGCCCGTCTCCACCGCCTAGCCGTATGTAAGGCGAAAATTCGACAACTCTGATCTCAACACCCCTCAGAAAACGGCGCAATCCGCTCTTGTGGGACTGAACACTAGTGGTGCATATCTGGTAGTGCACGAAATTTAGCCTCATATGATCGACCGACATACCACATTGCTCTAGTCAAAAACTCTCCCTTTCCTATCCTCAAGTACGGGGGATATACATGTTCCCATACAAAAGGATGGGCCCAAGTCATAGGTGGTGCCTTGTTGGTGACAATCAACATTGACTCGCCACCACATTTTGGCGTACCCTTGGAAAATGTAACTCAACGAACTCAACACCACCAACCGTTCTAACTATACCATTCTTGTTAGTAGCTCTTTTTATGCATAACCAGAAAATCGTAAGCATCCTCAGATTGCTGCACCCTTGAAGGACGGAGGTTTCCCAATTTACAGAACTTACTAAAATTCAATAGCTGGTCATTCTCGTCATTATAGGGCCCAGTAGTCAGACGTGGAAACGTGCCTAATGGCCCAGTGAGGCATCCATACGAGGAGCCATAGTGGCTGCATGTTGTACCTTTAAACACGGAGTGTTGGTGAGAAAACCTGGTGGTGCCTGACCCTGTATCAGACAACCCCTAAGATAACAAAACCACCTGTGTTTGTCATCTTGGGGTAGGTGGGTGGCATTTCCTCATTCTGTACTTGAGCCAGCCTCCCCATCCTCCCCTTCTCTGTACTACTTCCTCATCGGTGGAGGTAGTCACCGCGCCTGCGCACCAGATGGGCTATGTCGCTCGTCTCTCCCTTAAGGACGTCTCTCCACGACCTCTAACCCCCCTGCCCTCTGCACTGTTCCACTTTTCGAGTCGTAAAACAAAGCCCCAGTGGGCTGGCTCAGACATCTTGTCTTGCTGATGTGGATGATAGCGTAGTCGTTGCCTCTAGTCTAACATCTCAAACTTAAAAAAAAGTCGATAATATGGTCAGATACCAATTTGTATCCCTAGATACCAATGGGAGTCCCCAATAATAGCACGAAAGAAAGAAGAGAAGAATGGAATTTTCCTAAATTCTATATCCTCTCAAAGAAAAGTAAAGGCGTCCCCTAAACGTTCTATAAACTCTGACTAGACATGTTCTGTTGAGATGAGACCAACGACACTAAGCTTTGATGACAGTTTGTCACGACGCACAAACTGAGCCGTGACTGGCAACCCCCACCACTTTACCCTCCTATTGAGCGAACCCAACCAATCTAAAACGCTTACATTTCAATTAAATATCACATAAAACAAGCGGAAACCTTCAAAGCTCATAAATAAAAGACAATCAATAACTTAAAATTCACTTCATTAATTCCCCAAATCTGGAAGTCATCATATGCACAAGACACTCATGATCATTACTAAACTCAGAGTATTCTAAGAAGCTAAAAACAAATAAAAGCCTAGCTATGACGAAACTTACAAGCGCATCAAGACATGAGGAAGGAGATCCGTCCAAGCTAGAAGCATTATCCACCCTGAAGATCCGGGTGTGACGAGACTGCTTGAACTAACTTTGAGTCGACGATGAAGGCACGTTTGCTGCACTACCACAATAAACAAAAGGTAAAACATAAAAAGTAGGGGGTAAGTCCAACCACAATTAACTGAGATCAGTATCATCGGCCACTCAAAATAGAAAAACCTATAGATTTCAAGTAAACATAAAATCAACTAATGTTCCTTTAGCATATCAGCATTACAATTACCATAGCCTTGGTTACACACACCAAGCACATCAATGAGGACTCAACGGCCTCCTCATCTACTACGTTTGGGAAACTATGGTCTTTGATTGAGAGTATATGTTCTTTCAAATTCATTATATTATTTTACTTCGTGTCAGTACGTGACATCTCCGATCCTCATATTCTAATTCATCCTGGTACCGGAAACGTGGACACGATTCATATACATCCTGTGTGTTGAACGATGACACTCCGATCTCATATTCTTATCCTGGTACGAACGTGCACCCGGACCCCCCCCCCCCCATCCATATCTATCCCTGGTCGAACGTACCTCCGATCCTATATCTAATCCTGTAACGCGAACGTGGCACACCCGATCCATATACCATCCTGGTGTCGGAACGTGACACTCCGATCCTCAATATTCTAATCCTGGGAGTCTAACGTGACACTCCGATCTAATATTCTATCCTGGTGTCGGAACGTGACACTCCGATCCTCATATTTCTCCACTACTTCGTTTTATTAAGCCTTGCTTTTATAACCAAGGCATCATCATTAACAAGTAGATTAGGGTTTACTTCAAGTTCTAGATTAAGATTCAATAGCTTCATTCATGCTTATTTTATCAGCAATCCTGTATATATATAAGGATCACATCATCATACACGCAATTAGCATATAGAAGACTTAATATACTACGTTAACACATAATCATTCTCGGGATTAAGAGTTTTTACTACAATAGTGTAAAACCATAACCTACCTTCAACCGAAGATTGGCGGTCAACAAGCTATCTTCCCAAAGCTGCGTTTCCCTCCCTCCTCTCCCTTGATCGATTCTTCTCTCTCTCTCTTGTTTGTTCTTTTTCTTTTTCTTATATTCAAAACCTCTTTCTTCTACCTAATGAAACATTACTAATTAAGTTTTAAAAGATGGCACTAATAATCCGCTAATTAACTTAGGGTACCTTTTTAAACCCCCAAGTAATAGAATGACTTAAACATACCCCATTATTTTATAATTAAGCAGGAAATATCAACAAGCCCCTTAAATTAATTAATCAGAAATCCGACCCGCCTGGGACTACGCAGACCCGTAGACTGCTGTGTGCCTGCGACGGTCCGTCCTAGGTCCGTCGAACACGTCAAGAGAATCAAATGTATCAAAGAGTCTGTGAACGGTCCGCACCGCTTGTTGACGGTCACCGTACATGCCATTTAGTGCGTGACGGTCAGAGAGCCGAGAGGGAAAATCAGTGACAGATTTCAAAATGAGAATTTCGCAGAATGTGCGAGACAGACAAGCACACGAGGCCAAGAGCAAATAGGGCGTGAGGTCGGAGAGGGGTAGGGGGGGGGGAATACTGTTTTTCCTCTTTTTTTTTTTTCCAATAAAATTAGTGTTGCTTTTTTTTCTTACGCTTTCATGTCTTTACACATATCTGATTCATTTTCGTGATCCTCTTTTTTTTTTCCAGTGTTCCGTAAATTTTGTCCCTCAACCGATAAACAGGAACATGATCGCGTATTAATGGTGACACTTGGTGGCTGATTTCATGTTAGCTGCGCATTAATCTTATTCCTAAAGATTCTCTAAGAAATAAAGAATGAAAAGATAAGGAACGTTGTTCAAAATTGGAAGGCTAATGTAAAGTAAGAGCTTAAGAATGTAAATTTACAATATCAATACACATGAAATTCATTCAGCAAATAATGGGCGAAGAGTCAAAAATAAATTGGTTGTTAATGACTTCTTTATGATGCCATAAATGGGATATCAATTTAATAAACCAACAATATGCAAATGATAAAATAAGTGTATATCCAATAAATAATGTCTTAAAGAAGTGTTTTTTCCCAACGAATCTAGAATGTAAGAATGAAGTCCTAACAACTTTAAACTCGTAAGAAAGGTAGCCAATAATGGGCATGGATTATGATACTAAGAAATGGGAATGACACATAAAACTGGCATATATAAATAATCATAACCAAAGAAATAAGAAACAAAAAATCCTAAAAGTAGAGTAGTTAAATCATCTTATTCGTCTTTGTGAATTGCTTACTCGTTCATTTTTAGGTATGGGACTATAATAAATCATATGCACTTGACTTGAACATAATATTAAAGGAGACATTGAACAAAAACAACAACAAAGAAGAAAAATACTACTAAAATAAACCTAAGTGCTACAAAGAGGAAGCTCTCAGGTATCAAGATGATCAAAATCTTCAAATCTTGTCACGAGTTGTTCTAAAATTATGTGAGATACTAATGAAATGTAATCATAAATAAAATGGTTGTGTGCTTGAATCATTCATACATCCAGTAATCTTCAAAATTCATAACCAACATTTAGGAAAGTCTAGTGATTTTCTTTTCAAGAACTGGCATGTTTTTTTAGAAAGAGCATTCTGAGCCATGCATAGCCTTATGGTATGTGTGCATACCATACTTAGTAAAATGATGATCTAACCTATTTCCAATTTACCTATTGTATAGGTGCAGTCAGAGCGACGGACAAATGTGACTCGTTTACAATCGTTCGGACATCACGTTTCCCCAGACCGTTGGCTGTCCTCTGATTTCGAGGATGCTACTATTAGTCTAGCCTGATTTTAGAATACTAGCGGATTTTGACCTAAGCTTTCTTTTAATAACATTATTCACAAAGATTTGGATTTTAAGGCGTTTGGCCATATGTGTAATGTATCATCTTATTTTGAATTGTTTTGTAATGAGTAGATTGTTGATTCTTTATGTTGAGATTAATAATACATGTTCTATGTAAAAAGTTATATGAGTCTAAGTACACTTCATTAGTTTTAAAATTTTTAAATTTTCTGAAATTTTACTTGTATGAAATGTGATGAAATACCAGAACAGGCTTGTTGCCCAACCTATGAGATGTCAACTGACCGCCGCGTTGCGACCGATTCTAGAATCCCGAGTCGTGACTAATTATGGCATCTATTAATTTCCTGATTGATATGAAATTTTTATTTCTTAACCCATTCCTCATAATTCCCAGCATTGGTTGTCTCGCGTTATTTAACATTAGGATTAGGTTTTGGCTCAAACTATTCTAGTCCTTATTATCTCCCTAAAATCCTCTTTTTATCATATTCAACCTCTTGCATTCGGTTATTCAATAATAAATTACTCTTTGAAATCTGCGAAGTGGAACTCCGATCATGCATGTCATGTATCAAAGCTGACATTTTCAACACGCCAAACATAGAAGACAAGGAATTAGGGGAAGTAATCAGAAAAAAATTACTATGGAATCTAGAATTTCATTAAAAGGTTTCACACTAGTACAAATAGTTTTAAAAACATTCGATATACAACCCTTGACAACAAAAATACACCAAAGATAGCAAAAGCAGACTCCAAGACGGTCTTATTTATGGGATAAAGAGGGGCCCTCTTCAATTTCTTAGCCTAAACTTGAGCCCCATGAGCTGCGAACAAAAAAACAGAGTGAAATCCTCAATAAATTCTTCGATGTTTTTCATGATTAAGGAATCTTTCTTTTGGACCCTAATGCTTGGTAAAGAATGAGAAATATGGCGGATGGTGTGGGTGAATGATGATTCCATTTTTGGGTACTAGTCTATCTATCTCCACTTACCCTTTACTACTTGATTTCTTTGCATCCGGGCCAAAGGTTGTCCTGGTTTTTTAAGAGTGGTATGATGCGATTCCGTGTGTGAACATAGTCCCCAAACTTTAACTGGGGTTGACAACCTATTTGAGAATTTTTCGTTGCCACATTGAAGATGGAATGAGATACATGGTTGTATATGGGTTTCCTTCTCTAATGCCGATCGACTAATATAACCTTAAAAGATTGCTAGTACACAACGAAATCACATCCTCTTTTAACTTAATGTATGGAATTGATGATCTCTGTTATATCGGGAATCATCTTTACATCACAATGATTTCCTGATGGTTGTAGTCAAACTTTAACAACCTTTCATGTATAGTTGATAGGACTTCCGAGCCATTTTGAATATTGGCCTTCCCAGTAGAAAAATTATAAGATGTGTCCTAATCCATTACTTGAACACAATAATAAAGGTTCACTGTACAATTTGTCATCTTTAACTTTTGATTTAACTAATGGTATACCTCCTTGAGTTGTTTATAAGACTCGAACAAATACATTGCTGCTTGGGAGAATTCTATTCTGTTAATTTTAAGCTTTGTAGTGGAAAGAGGACTATGTTACCCCCTGATCCCCCATATATCATGACCCCTTTCATACAAATACCCTTCACATTTCAATGTAAGAAGACAAAGCTATTTTGTCTGTCAGCTCCCCTCCATCGGCAAATCATCAGTAAAATGATGGCTATTACTCAAAAGCATGCGCTTGAGACACTTTCTTCTTACTGTTACTATGGATCTTCTTTTTGCAACATATGCTTCAATTAAAAATCTTATCCAAATGAAATTTGATGCGGGGTTTCTTCCTTCAATTGTTCCACCATAGAGTGAATCTGGTACATAAGCTTTTTTGAATTCTTTCTACTTTTTCCTCAATAATGATTTCTCTTAGTTTGTATTTGGATATTTTGGTCCAGTGTTTAATTTTCTTACTGTCTTATGAAGAATAACATCTTCAGCAGCGTGTCAAGACTTTTTTTTCTCACACCTCTTGACATTATCACTTCCCTCAAATAAACCGACCCTATTTTGTATAGTCCAATGGAAACAAACTTTGGAAATCAGTTAATGAAAGTTGTTGGATGGGCTTATCAAAGATAGGCTCTTCACTTTATCAAACAACTTTGCGTCCTGTTGTGTTAATGAAAAGCCTATGTTTATATATACAGACTTCCGCACACCCCGCTTTAACTTGAATATCGTTGGCAACCCCTAGGACACACAAAACTTTGGTATAAGATGAACCCTCACAATCAGAGAGCAACCTTGATCTAAACTCTTTATTGAACTTGTCCTTTGTCTGCAATCTTTCAAACAACTTATCCTGTTTTTGCCAGAATTTTTACTCTTGATCATCAAAATCATACCTACTAAGTTTATTTAAGCTCAGGAAGTGGGTCATTGTTATTGGGAGTGTTTGATCATCTGTCACAATAAACTCCATGATTGAATTAGCTTATTTATAACCTCCTCAAGGTCCAAAAAGTATCAGTGTTGCATCATGGGCCCCCTGATGAACTCACATCTTTGCTTTGGCCTGGAAACCTGGAGCTTTGGATTCATTATGAGTTTGGGATTAGTTCAACACTCAACTTTTCTTAATATTTTGAAACAAGGGTGAGTACGACTGCTGCCCAATAGAGTGAATTTTGCTTTTCAATGCTAGATTTGAGCATAATTTCATAGGAAGAAGTTGTGAAGGGACCTGATAGGGTGGTTCGTTGGTGAGGCGAAGTGTTCCTTGAGGTAGTGCCCCGAAAATGGGAAACCTGAAAGAGAATGGCACATACAACTAAAGCATTGAAGACAGTATGGAGTGTAGATACGTGATATGAGGCACATAAGGTAGGTAATGTTGAGGATAGATAATTGCCCATGAACAGGGAGTAAGGATAATTAGAATTCCTCTGAGCATCCCTTGACCCTATGCAAGCGAAAAAATCTCCGATTTTTATTTTAAACGATTTCCAGAACTTCATGAACCTCTTGTAAGGCTTTGTGTGGTTAACTTTATCCTACATTTGATTGCTCACCGCGCTCAACATTCTTTCTTGTTTTGATACAATTTTGACCATTTCGTCCAATTTAATTATTGTGTGAAAAGTCTTTCTCAGTTGCGGATGTCAAGTGGTAGAAGTAGCCAGGATTTTAAGCCTCTAATGAAGATATAAGGCAATTCTTACTCATCTAACAGGTGCTTTAACCGGGTGGTTGTGTTCATCACATCCCGAGACGCACACCCTAGACATAATATGGAACTCTCGGAGCTACAACTGGCCGTCCAGTTGACCTCTCAGAGGTCTTGTAAAAGACTCGTTCCATTTCGTCTTCAAATCATAAACCTATTAAAAGTAGTGTGAAATTAAACACTTTTCACAATAATCTTAAAAAAACTTCATATTAAAATCATAGAAATGTAATGTCTCTTATTATCATTTCTTAGACTCAGAAACTCGACACGGCCCATACAATCGAATATATAAATACTTAGCTATTATAATACTTGAAATAAAAGAACATAAATATGTCCTCGAGTCAACATGAGTACATTTATCTTTGCTTTAACAACTCCTAGAATCAAAGCTTCCTTCAGAGGATACTTCTCACATTTCACCTACACTGTAAACAATTTAATGTATGAACTTAATCAATCTAAGTACAAACTGTATTAAACTATGCCTTAGAGTTCATAGAACATGAACAGGGCTTGATTAGAAACATGCTTTTTTCTTTAAAGTGAACTTCTTGACTTTTAGACGTAAGCCTTTAACATCCCTTGGACCTTTCTAGCATGCAATCTTGCTCACTAAGAGCTATTGAAGACTGCACTGAGTAAGAAAAAGAGAATACCGCTCATAAACCTCTAGAGAAACACCTAAATATCCTAAGACCAACCCTAATGCATAGACACACACCACAATTTACAAAATACACAACCACAAGAACATGGGATTCCTCCCTACTAAAGGTGATTTTAAGTTCACTTGAGTGAGTGTGTAACCGACCACCGCATACAATCCTTCACACACACTAGAGATCTATAGTTAGAACTAATAAGATCATTCTAACTTATACACACATATATATAATATGACATTCTATTCCCTTACATAGGTTAAAAAAAAGACTTTTATTTTATTTAAGTGAATCGAGAAGAATATCGCCCATGTTATGACCTCTTCAAGATTACCTAAATAATCCTACAGAATACCTAAGTAAGGATCGTTCCTACATATCAACCAACTTCCCACAACTAAGCATCTAATACTTATCTAGTAAGATAATGAAATGACCACGTATTAGACACCTCTCACACCTCACTAGAACAACTCTTGACACTCTAGATAGTTACCTTTTTCATTTAACATTCTTTCTTTAACTTAATATATTTATATTCCTTAGTTCATTTAACGACATTCATCACATAAAGGACATTCTAGATGGTCTTGGAGAGGACTAAGGGACCTACTAACTAACATCTTCAAACCTATTGTACAAGTCTAGATAGTGCCCCATACCACGACCTAAACTTCATAAACCTACTATAATGCGTATCGTGTATCCCATATGTGAAATAAGAAAATAACCAACATAGGACCATGATAGTAAACATGAACCTGGGATCAAACCGACTCCAATGAGGGTGTTAGACTTGCATGGTAGAACATGGACACATCCCATGTAGGAACGTGGTTAATGAAGTGAAGGGCTTTATGATACAATGTCCTCATTCCACGTAGAGATACATTGTAACTCTAGTCTCCATCTCAAACAGAGCTACTTTCATAACTACTCAATAGGTTTTACCTTTGTTATCCAGAGTAAATTCCACTTAAAAGATCACAGGAAGAGGTTATATATCTAGTTCATACCCTAATCAAATTCACCCTACCAAAGAGTCGATATGGAGTTCATTCAATGGAGAAAAGGATAGCTAAATTCACTCTTTCTATTCTAAGAATGATTGATGTTCGTCCAGACAAACTAACCTTAAGCATCACTCATATAAGAAGGATACCATTACGCGCCTCGAATCAAGGTTATAACCTTACACTTAGTTTTAAGTCCACGTACGACCTTCAAACAAACAATTAGTCTCACATATCATTATTCGTACATGAAAATGGTTCATAAGTCTACCTAGTCAAGACATCTAGATATCACATATCATTCATACAATTTATTAGTAAGAACTAATCTCAACAAACAAACACAACGTACTTTCACTTTATTACATATATCCATATCAATTCTGAAGCACATAGGAATGACCCTGCGTCTTATGTCATCCATAAATTAGGTTATAACGAATTATGAATACTCGTTTAGACTCATATAGTCAAGTAGGAATAATCATCTGGCAATCAATCTTAAGACTACACACAATAACACATAGTTCTAGTCTAAACATAATCATCTAACAACACAAACTTTCTCAGTACTAGCATGTAGTAGATATGAATCATACTCACATAATCAACTACACAAATCATCTAGTACAGCGATAGTTTGCCGACAAGGCCATAATCTCATCAATAAAGTAAATGAAAGTAAAACCCTCAAAGACAAGGCCACAATCCATTCACATAGCCGCCACCAATAGGAACCATACCAACTCAACCATAATCAGATCTACATTACTTAAATAATAATAAATTGAGGCAATAATACCACCAATCAAATCTCACCACTTCAATCCATAGCTAAATTAGAATCCAATTATATTCATAAGGCCCTTACACATGGCCATAAACATCAATTCAATATAAAACTATAATACCCATTGAATCTAAGTCAATTAAAGATAGATTTATCAATATAAGTACAATTAAACCGTCAGCAATAGAAATTTATTAACATATTTTCAATAGCCCATAGTAAAACCTACACTAGAATTCATAAGCATTAAACTATAATATTCAATTAACCCACAAAATGTCCAAATCTGGGGTTCACAATTAAATGGATTCGCATAGGTTAATTGATTAAAATCATCAAATTAAAAACAATTCATCAGTATTCATGCTTAAATAAAAAACCTTTATCAAGAAAACCATGGATAGATTTCAATTTAGAAAACCTCATCTTTAAGAAAGACTTTTAAAATCACGTTTGAAGATTGGGCTCCTTGATAATGAGTATAAGGAGATATAAAAACCGATACCTACAATTGATGTTAATCCACTAAATTTTGTTAATAATAAAAAAATTGAGGACATTGTCCTCTTCCTTGACTTGAGGATTAACATGGAGAATTTCCAGAAAGAAAACTTTGGGTGAGTTCAAGGTATATTTTTAAAGGCTTTTTCTATTTATATTAATGTAATAAACCCTTTAAAACCAACCCCAATGAATTTAAAATCGAATATAATTCATTTGGACAATCACTTTTTGGGACGGGCTATCCCGGGACTACGGCACCTTTACGGACCGTGAAGGTGTTTTTCATTTTACTATTTGTGGTCCTTGGGGAAATGGATTACTTTACATTCCAAGACCCAACGTAAAATACGGAAGTTTCACCGCAATCTTCACCGACCGTAGTGCACTCTCCTGGTCATGAACTGGTCGTGAACACCAAGGTAGTGAACTGCACGCGAACACAGTAACAGCTGTTTTTCCCCAAGAGTATGGTCCTCCTCAATACCCTTTGTTGGTCCTATGGGAGTTTAACCGGACTTTCTAAAACAAAAATACACTACATAATATGTTAAGGATCCCTACTCAATTTTAACCGAAAGGAATAAGTAAAACTCGACGAAACAAGACTAGGATGCACAATCACCATTCAAGGCAAAACTTCGAAGGTCATCGGACTTGTTGGACGTTTGACCTGCTCAAAACTTCATTTAAATTTACACAAAGTCCTATAAAACTATATAACTCATATAAATACCTCAGAATATCATAAACACACACCTAGAGGCCATATAGCCACACAGAGGCACAATGCTAACTTAGTACGTTAAACATTTGGAGTTTCGTCTGACGTTTCACTTCCAAATCACCTAAAACTCTAGAAACTGGTCTCAATACCACCACGTTTAAAACCATTTAGGACTTGACCATCATTAAAAACATGTTAGACTCTGGCTTCACCGAAGTCATTTTTGAGGTATTACAATCCCCCAACTTGACAACATTTGTCCTCTAAATGGGACACTACTCCACTCTCGAATGCTTCCAAGAATAGTAGATTTCAACTAGAATTATCATTAGAATACCTACAAACCTAGGAAAAACATCAATTTTTCACATAATCAAGAGATCACAAACACAACAAGAAACTAGAAGAATGTCTAGAACTCATTATTGGCCAATCACCAAATCTCACTTCCAAAGCAAAAACTCTTTTAATATTCATTAGATGCCCATATACGTATGTATAACACATTAACAATTCTCTATCACAGAATGAATTAGTCAAAGTTTGAAAAATTCACCCGGTAAGTGGATAAATTCATACAGTTGAATTATGCAATTTTTCCAAAATAATAAAATGCAACTTTTAGGAATCATGTATGGAAACATGACTAATATGCAAGCCTAAAAATCACATAAACACATCTTACAATACATATCATAACGTCATGAAATGTTACAATGCAAGGAATCAATGAAATTCAATTTCAACAAAAGATCTAAACACATGCACATGCAAAACTACTTCTATGACTTTTTTTATCAAGCTTGAGTTGAATAGAAGAGATGGACAATCATCAAATTCCTTTACGTAACCATACCCCCCAACTTAGAAGGACTCATTCACTAAAGTCTATGCAATTAAATTACCATCATTCTCATACGGCTTTTTTTGCTCCCTTAGTCCAGAAGTGCAATAGAAACACCTCCTATTTGGGCCGTCATCTTTTGGAACATTAGGCAGCAACTGTTTATTCCTCTGTTCCTCTAGAATCAATATTAGGACGATCCACTCACCTTATGATATCCTCTTCAACAACCAAAAGCAACCACTAGTTACCGCTAGACACTTCCCATAATTTTTCTTTCCACAAGTAGCCAAGTAGGCTTGCCATCTTGATAACCACAGCCTTTCCTCAAGTTTGATTTAGGAGCAATTAGGTCCATCTTGCAGTTTGACCCACAAAAAATCATATCTTGAACTAGGTTATATTTCCTCACTTGGTCAATACTACTTCAAATTTATACACATCCTCTTAAGTTATGGACTCCTCTGACAACTAAGAATACACCATAAGTCTAGCTAAGGTCATATCATCAGTGTAGCTGGTCCGTACAACACTTCGTCTTTCCAAGGCCGGAACACCCATCAAACGCTACTCATTCCCACATCCCAGGTGTTAGAGCAAGAACCCAAGGATGAGGCATATTTGCACAACCATCTAGTAAACTTATCAAAGATACTCTTCCACTGTTGGCTATTTTAATTCAACTCTTCAAGTACGTTCACTCCCTTCCTCACGGGTTGAAGTACTTTCCCAAGAAATCTCCCTTGATTCCCTCCCACGTCCTCATAGGACTTGACTCAACCCGGCCCTAATTGGGCCTTTCCCAATATTTTGGGTGTAACCGGACACTTGAGTCAACATCTTTCAATTGGTATGAATCCAACTCCGTTTTCCCCCTCTATAGAAGTCACATCCCATAGCATTACTATTTGATAACAAACCCTCATCTGAAAACTTTTGAGGATCCTCTCCCACCATTATAGTGAAGGAAATATGGAGGATCCCTTCCTCACAAAGTACCAATCTAGATGTCTAGTGCTCCTCACACAATATGTCACTCTAGTCACAATACCCATTATTCACATGACGGACTTTTATACAAAGCTCGGGATAAAGTAATTAAGCCTCCCTTAAATCCTCCATTAGTCCATTTACTGGGGGACCACCAGAAACCTCGTCACCTCGTTTACGAGATCCCATATTAGGGCTTGATCACTCAATTTAGAAACTGCAAGGAACTTGCTCAACTTTGAGGAGGAATCTCTTCATTAAACCATCATTCTCCTAAACACCTCTAAGACGGTACCTCCGTCCTTGTCCTTCCTCTCCTCTATATACGCAAAAAAACGCAACCACTATTAACAGGTTAGTACTCATAACTTTACTCTATAGTACGACATGGAGTTTAGAAAGAAGGGAAAACTCTATAGTCTTATAGTCCTTCGAACCATAGATGTTGTCGCAACTCACATCGATGGTTCAGACTCTACCTATCGTGGACTTGTGAACTTTTGATTCCTAAGACCACTTTCACATCTTAGCTCTGATACCGAAGCTTTGACAGCCCGAAGCCGCAACACCGTAGAAGATAGCCATTCTCCAGTAGTACAATGACAGCGTACTTTACCTCTCAGAGTCTTGTACAAGCTCCTTCCGTATCGTTATCGCATAATTCAACATCTTAAAAGTATTTGAGGAACATTAAAAATTTCCACACAAATCCTAAACACATCTTCATATTAAATCATAGAAACATAAGTTCACATATTTCATACTGCTAGATAACTTGAAGCAAGAGAATAGACCAACAATGTAAAGTAGGTCCGGAGAGGTCACGGCCCATACAATACGAATATAGAAATACTTAGTCTATTATAATACTTTGAAATATATATTATATATATAATCTACTAGATCATACTTGATATGATCTATATATATAATATCTCTATTATTTCATTATAGAGAGAGAGAAGAGAGAGAATACGAATATATAATCAGTCAATATGAGGGACATACTTCAACCTTTGCTGAATGACTCTCAGAATCCACAACGCTTCCTTCACGCGTCCTTCTCACCTTGCGACCTACGCCCTTAGATATAACAAAATGTATGGCAATTAGTACAGAGAACCTGGTACTATGATATAGCATAATGCATAAAATCATGAGAGCGGACATTTATTAAAAATGTGCTTTTTTATTAAAATGGCATATCATGAATAAAGAAAACTATTAAACACATAGAATCAAATTATTCACATTTTAAGGAACCATTACAGTGAACCATGTTATTTACAGTGAACAAATCATGTTTACAATGAACTTCTTCAATGTTACAGTGAAGTCCATTACTTTACCTTGACACTTTCTAGCATGCAATCTTCTCACTAAGAGTTATCCTAAGACTCACTTAAGTAAGACAAAGAGAGACTTCCCATACACCCCTATAGGAACCCACACTAAATGATCCTTAACCCACCCTAAGAGACACACACGCTCAATACACTAAACACATAACTGAGATCTCCTACCAAAGGGATTCTAAGGTTAAGCTTGAGTGAGAGTGAAGTGACCTCCCATACAAGTACTTTGGACAAACTTAAGATATCCTATGACTACCTAAGATAAGATCCTTATCACTAATACCACACACACCAAATATATAATATGAATTCTCCCTTCCAAAGGTTATCAAAGACTTACTTAAGTAAATCAAGAAGATAACACCATGATTGACCTTTAAAAGATTACCTAAATAATCCTTAGATACCTAAGTTTGGATCATGTCTACATAATCAACAAACTTCCCTACTAGATTCATTCTTAAGACTTATCTAGGTAAGATAAGAAGTGATCATTCCTATGCCACCTTACACCTAACTTGCATTACTCTTAACTACTCTAGATAAGTACTTATTTATTTAACATGCTTCTTAACATAAATCATATATTAATAGTTCCTTTAAGATACATTCATCACATAAAGTATATTCAAGTAATGGTCTTGGAGAGACTTAGGAACTCTCACTAAAATCTTCAAAGCCTATTGTTCAATGTCTAGATAGCGTCCCATACCAACCCCTAAACTTCATGAACTTCTCTAATGCTAGTAGGTAACTCATATGATAGAAATAGGCAATAACCAAAATATACACTGATAGCTAAACAATGAATCCGGAGTTCTAACACGCCGATGGGGTGTTATACCACCTTCCAATTTTAGACTACGACACATCCTATGTAGGCAGATGGTTAAGGAATATGAAGGGCTTTTATGTACTCCACTACTCATTCTCACGTAGAGATACATTGACTCTAGTTTCCATCTCAAGTAGAGCTACTTCCAATAATATACTCACTAGGTTCTATCCTTTGTTCTCATAGAGTAATCACATTAAAGATCACATGAAGAGGTTCCATATTTAGTTCATAGCCTAATCACTTTCACCCTACCAAAGAGGTCACTAGGGTACCTTACAATGGAGAAGAGAATAGCTTAATGAATTTCCAAGGATTATATGATGTCGTTCCAGCCAATCAACCTTAAGTCCATCACTCATACATGAAGGATACCATATGTCTCTCGACTTCAAGGTCATACCTCTACCACTAGGTTAAGATTCCCGTAGATGACCTTCTAAACATCATTTAAGGTCTACGTATCATTCATTAGTACATGACAAGGGTTCACTAAGCTTACCTAGTCAAACATTCATTTACATATTCATCATTACATGTACAAGTAATGAACACAAGTCTACCAAACAAGACACACACTACTTTACTTTATTTTATATAGCAATCATTTTTGAAGCACATAGCAATGACCGTTCGTCTTTATGATATATAAATTAGTATAACATTATTTATAAAACAAATACAAACATACAATATACTCATATAGTCAAGAAGGATAATCAGAATCAACTATAAGCCTACACACATAAAACATGTCATAGTTCTAACATAACATCTAACAACATCAAACTTTCACATTAGTAGCATGTGGTAGATATGATCATACTTCACATAATAAAATACACAAATCATCATAATACTTCCAGTAGTTTGCCGACAAGGCCATGATCATCATAATATAATAGAAGTAATGCGACAAGGCCACATCATTCACATAGCACCCTGCCACCATATATGAGCCATAGCAATATACATAATCAATATCTACATTACTAAAATAAGGAGAATTAGGGAAGAATACCAACAAATTGAAATCAACACTTCAATCCATAGCTAAATCATCCCATTCAATATCATAAGGCCCCTTACCCATGGCCATGAAATCAATTCAATACAAAAGTTATACTACTCAAGTGATCTAAGTAATTAAATACCATATTTATCAATATGAGACCAATTACACATCAATTGAATACAATTATTCCATCTTAAATAGCCCATAGAAAACTACACTAGAAATTCCTAAGTATACGACATATCAATTAACCCATAAAATAGTTAAAACTAGGGTTTCATCAAATTACAATGGGTCCATAGGTTAATGAATTAAATAATCAAATTAACAACAATTAATCAATATTCAATGCTTCAAACAGTAATGCAAGAACCCCTGGAAAGAATTCAATTTGATAAAACTCATTTTTTTAAGAATATTTTGTAAGTCACTTGAACATTGGATCCTTGGTGAATAGAGTTCAAGGTCAAAACACATACCTCAATGGTGTTAATACACTAAATTTTTTTGATAACATTGACGAATTTGTCCTCTTCCTTGAAGCCTAGGATTTAACAATGGAGGAAGTTCTAGGAGAGAACTTTGGGTTTTGATTTGGGTCTTAAATAATGAGTTAAGGAATGTTTTAAAGATGTATACTATTTATATAATAATATAAATCCTTTAAATCAACCCCAATAATTAAAAGTCTAATAGATTAATTTGGAAATCACTTTTTGGAAAGCCCACCCAGGGACTACGGCACCATTCGCGGACCGTGAAGGTGTTTCACGGCCTCTTTGGCGGTCTGTGTCCTTGGTAAGTGGATTACTTTCATTTAAAACCCCCAAGTGACTAAGGAAGGTGTCCGGCTATCTTAACGGACCGTGAACAACAAGGCAATGAACTGCCAACTTGGGACAGGCTTTTCCCCATTAGTTAGGTCTTTTCAAGGACCCTTGGTTGGTCCTGGGGGAGTTTTACACCTGGACTTTTACAATCCAAATACACTCATACACATGTTTTAAGTAACCCTAACAATCAATTTCAACCAAAACAAACACATAAAACTCGACGAAAACAGGCTAGACAACACAAGCACGTCTCAAGGAAAAACTTTCAAACGTCATGAACGTTCTGGACCGTTGACCTACAAACTTCATGAAAGTTGCAACACTTCCTATTAACAGTATTGAAATAATATAAGTACCTCATAATCTTATTAAATACACATATAGGCTCATAATCACCTCATAAGGCACATAGGTGTTAGTCGTCGAACATCTTGGTCGTCCCTTGATGTTTTTTCACTTCCAAATCACCTAAAACTATAGACATTTCCTCAATACCACATTATAAAAAAAATTTAGGACCTTATACCCTCATGAAAAAATGTTAGGATCTAGCTTCACCTAAGTATTTTCAAGGTATTACAACTCTATTTGATAGCATACTCTCTAAAACTTTCATTTGTTTATTCTCATATTAGAGAGTGGTATTGAGATTTGGCATAATGTCGACATTGTACTGAAATTGTCTAACAAAATATTGAGCCATATCATACCAGATGTTCTGCAGGAATACTCTTGGTCTATAAAACAATATGAGGCAAACACTGGTAGGCTCATACCAAATAATCCATAAACAGTTCCCTCTTTACCCCCTTCACCTCTAAATTGATTGTATTATTCTTCAGGTTAGTTATGGGATAACCATTGCCCTTCATACTTATTCAAACATAGGGGTTTCGTTTCCAGGTGGTAGTGGAAATTTGGGAACATACATAATCTTTGAAAGCCGACACTTTTGTGCCCTCTTAACCCTTGCATACTCTTCATGTGTTGCTCAAAGTTTTCATTTTTTCAACATTTTTTCTGACCAGAAGCTTGAGTGGGCCCTCTCAACATCAATGAGGAGCCGGATTATACATAGTTAGGGGCCCCAAATGTTATCCAACATATATAGTACTGCTCTTAATGAGTTGTCAACTTACCCTCCTGAGTTGATCTAAGCGTACAGTTGTGTATTGGAGAGTATAGATCGGTGCAAATTGTCGTACTGTGAGATTATTCCTTAATGGCATTCTTTGAAGGCATATTATTCATGGTTCGGCCCCACAATTATCAAAGGACCTTACCTTCGAGGAAAAAGGGTCTGATATTCGGACCTGAGAAGATGAGATCGGATATTAGTGATCTCAAGAAAACTAGGAATAAAGGTTGGTGGTTCTTGGCCATTGGACCAGCTTTCCAAAACGATGCCCGCCCAACATGTTCAGTGTCCAATTTTCTTCAACCAGTTGTTGGACTCTCTTGTCGTTAAATCAATTGGAGTATCCACTAGGTTCACCAAAGTTTCAGTATTGGTTGTCGTGACGCTCTTACCTAGACCTGGTAAAGTAAGGTGTTCTTCCAATTCACGACAAACCAACTACGAAAGCTAACTAAAGTAAATGAAATGAACATACTTGTTTAGGGTTAGACAATTTTACATATCAATCACACATTTGTTAATATAGTAACATGGTCAGAAGTCCATTGTCTCTTTCGGCATTGCTTTGCTCATGTTCTTCCTTTTTTTCTCTCCTTTTTTTAACAAAAGGTGGATCGGACCCTTTGAAGGTTTCTAGGTTCCATGTCGTCGTATGAATCAGATCGTTCGTAGTTAAAAAGTTTTGACAACTCAACAAAATATTTTTGGTAGGCAAGGAAAACCTTCCTTATTCCCAAAAAACTTAAACAATGACAAAATCAATGAGTTTAAACATCACGCGATCAACATATATCCTGCAACCATACTTTAAATTGAAACACTAAGTCTTAATAAAAGAAAATGAAACAAACAACAAACAAACAAAAACAACAAACTTTCTTCAATCTTCATCACTTTCTGGCGCTTCCTTTGTCTCCCAATGTCACATACGATTCAAAACACACCGGCAGATGGGGAACAATGGCCCGGTGCTGCTCAGCGACTTCTAGATCATTCATACAATGATGATTTTTAATATGATACGCTCAAACTTACTTCTCAAATAAAGAAGTAAAACGTCGTGTCAATAAATAACCCAACTGTGGAGGTTGGATCGTTCCCACGAGGAAAATAGTCTAGACTTAACTTTCAACTTGTTATTACAATTGTTTGGTCAATGACTTTCCTTGAGTAAAAACAATAAAATAAAGGGGGGTTTCTCGTTCTAAAAGAGTGAAAATAAATAATGCAATCGTAAGAGATACTTAACAGCTTTGATGTTTGATTTTAATCGATAATCAAATTCAAATAGGGTTTACGTGTTCCCCACAGGTTAACAACTTGATAATTCTAACTATAAACATTCTTTCCTAGTATCTGCATGCAAAGTGATAAGTTATGTATTTTCTAATCCTTGGTCCGGACTAGAAAATCTCACTGCACCTTGTCCGGCTACGTGTGTTGCCTATCCAACCCTATCCTTACCTCATATTAAGCATCGTATGGATATTTGACTAAGTTATTACTCCTACCAATAAATACTAGCTATTAGATAGTATATATTAAATCTATGTTAATAATTCTTTTCCTATTATCTACCTCTTGGTGGCAAGTAGCATTAAGACGAGTTCTAACGTTGACCATCGTTAAACAAGACTTCTAAGCGAAAGAATTATTAATACATGCAAGACACTATTCTAGAATTATTATTTTAGTTAGGGTTTATTCTCATTAGTTGCCTATGGTTCACACAACCCTAGTTATGGAGTTTAGTTACTCATGGTCATAAATACAATATTCCAAATATATAGATAAGAGTTCATATACTTACTTCAATGAGAAAGAATAAAATCCATAAGTTTGCTTGATTAATCACACAAATGCACCAACAATCAATGATAATCAAAAGTCTAACACTAATACAAAGAGTCTAATAATATGATGTCTAACTATCTGGTGTCCTAACTATCAGGTGTCTAACCTCAAAATGAGGTTTTTCGAAGATATTTATAAAAAACAAAACCAATTAAACAAGGATTCTAATAGCTGGGAAATCTGCCAAAACGCGGTTGGGTCGTCGGACCACGCGACGGACCGTCGTGGTCACAAGCGACCATCATGGACTCAACGTCCCATACTTGGCTGCATTTCTTCTGCTTCTCTCTTCTTCCCCTCGACGGCAAGTATGACGGACGTCATAGGCACAACGGTCCGTCAGGGTCTCGTTAAAAAATACTTCAACTCTTGGAATCTGGGTAACTGGGATTACTTCTCTGAACTTACAACGGACCTGCAGGACGGGACCGTCATAGCCAAACGGACCGTCATAAGACTTCGTAATCCCACACTTGGTCAGACTTCCCCATCTTCCTTTAGCAGCCTGCACTACGCTCCCACTACGGACGTCACAAGCACGACGGACCGTCATATGCTCGTAGGTGGTCTCTTCTACATTTCTTTGCTCAAAAAGCGCAGCAGCGGGGACAATCCCAAACACAAGAAATTAAAAAATAGCACAAAAGGCTCGACACACAACAGCAAAAGAAGGAGTAAGTATAAAAAGAGATAAATTTAAAAAATTTGTATTTAATAAGTGACAGGTATATCATATAAGAAGATTTGTCTGTATGCATGAACTTGACAACTAGACCTTCACATAGTTGATGACAGTTGTTCAAACAAGCCTAATGATCACCAAGATTGTTCCTCAAGAGGCCTCTCGCTACTCTACTCTTCGAGTTAATGGCGAAGTGTTTCTCTCCTCAATTATCATTTGTTTTTCCCTCTTAGTATTTATAATTACATGAAAGACTGATTTTTCTTTATATTCTTCTAACTGATGCATCCAACATGACTTTCTTTCTTTCTCGAATTTCTCTCGCTTGCCGCTAAGATCTCCCTTTACATAGATGACCTCTTCGATGCCACTAAGTCCCTTTCAATCAAGATATCTCAAATGCTCTACCCTATCTATCGTGCCAAATGAATTCTACTGTCCAACTTTTTTCTATTTTAGGGCTAATTCCCCATGTATGAATCAATCCCCTTCCACATCTTGGAAAACTCCAAATGGTGATTTCTTTCCTCTTTGGATTGAACTTTTTCCCAGGAAATTGGTGGCTTGTCCATATCAACTATTTTTCCAACTGTTTATAAATATGGTCCTTTTCTTTCCTATTGGTCCTTCAGAGTGTCAACAAAGTCATTGGATTACGAAACCATGATCGGAACCATAAACCACTTTTACTTTATTTTGCTCCACAACCATTTCACTAAGCTCAGAAATTATTCTCCCGTACCAAATTTCAGAATTCTTTGCTATTAAGACAAAACCTGGTGAAGTCGTATATACAAACCTACTCATAATCATCATTGGTGGAATTTTTTGAACTCTAGCGAGATATGCTAACACGAAGTGGGACATAGGGTTGACACTTCTAAGACAATCAACAAAGAAATAAGACACCATAGACATGCAAATTATATCCTTAACTGGAAAGCAAAATAATTCTACACTATTCATCAAATGCAATCACCGTAAGTGTTTCTTCACATGCTAAAATCTTTTGAAAAATCAAATTGCTTTCCTTATGGGATGAAACATAATTACAACAGTCTTAGTGAACCTGCGTGCACGATAATGGTGATAAAGACGTTCCAAAAACATATTTGAAGCAAGATATAGCATCCTTCACTCATTTCCCCACTTAGGGATTAGTCGATGCACATATTATATCTTCTAGAATCATATGAATATAGTTGGCGACTTTCTATTGTGGTAAACCTTCACCACACTAGCCAAAAAATGTCGATATTCTTGTCCCGTTTTGGGGAAAACAATAAATGCGACCATGAAGGCAAATCATTCATTCATCTCCAACGTCTTCAACTCCCTTGGTGTTAAGCGGACTGTCCGATAGTTTTTGAATCCATCCTTTTGGTGTATCTCTCGTATAGAAAGCATTGAGACCCACCAATTTTTTCAAACTCTCCTCTCTATTTGAAGATTTTTGAGAAGTCCAGGAATTTTTTGGCATCGACATTCTTTGAGATATTGGCTTTTATTAAAGATATCAATAGTTAAACATTGGACCCCTTCCCTATGAAACATGCTATTTCTCCAGAGTTGGTGTCATTTCAAAGACAGAAAATGAAACACGTATTTTTTAGATCCAAGAAAGGAATCAATCCCTCGATCACATCCAATCTAAGGTCAATCTCATTAAATGCACTAGATGTGCCAATGCTCTTTCACTCTCTTTCTTAAAACTTCCATGTAAGTCACCATCTGCATAGATCTTGGGTATTGTGTCATAATAATGAATTCTGGAATGTCCTCCATTCTTGGCCATTTGGAACCCTGTCCTTGGTCGGATGTGCATTTGGACTCGAAGGAAAATATAATTAAAGATCATGAAAAACTCTAATCTAGAGAGGAAAAAAAGTTTTTAAAAAAAGAGATTTTTTTTTAAAAAAATAATATATAAAATACCCGTTTTTACAAACATTGAACCCAATAAGGGACACCTACGTATCTCATTTTAGTGAGAATCAGGTGTGTGTAGTTCTAAGGAAACAATACTCACACTGAAAAAACCACCCCTTTTATTTTGACCTTTTAAACTTCTTTTTCAAACAAAACAAAACAATCAAAACACAAAGCATTTTAGAGTTTGGTCAACAATGTAAGTCTTCTGAACCAATTATTTTGCACATATCACATAAAAGAAACATTTTGGTCTAGAGTGGGTACCTATCTTAGATTTTTCTAGGTCAAATGCACATGATGCAAATAAACGTAGCTACCAAAGACAGTTTTTCTAGGTTTAGCATTTATATGAAACGGTCTAGACTGATTTTTACTAGAGCAGAAACCAAGTCGGGGAGGGTCAGCGTACCGGTAGCAGAGCTATTTCAACTTAACTGGTGGTCCAACCCTGCCTAACAGTGTGACAACCTAGAAACAGGAGGTAACCGCACCTATCGCCTAAACAGAAGTCATGTGGAGCATATTCGTACACACAACGTATAAAAAAATTCATAGGGTCAATTTATATACAATATCAAAACAAGAATCAATGAATGAACACAATTAATCAACAAACACAAAATTTATCCAAAAAATTAAAATAATAAAATATAGTAAATGTACAAAGATCAATATAGTCAACTTTGATACATTATGTACATCAATTTTAGGTTATTTGGACAATAGTCTCTTTAATATTATTAACATGTAATTGTTATATGTATTAATATGATATCAAACTGTACCACTATTGTTTCGTATGCTTATATGTAATTGTGTTGTTTGGCCTATGAAGGTTTCATGCAGAAAAAAATATGATGCTCTAATTTTACAAGTCTGATGTATTGGTAAACATATGAGATTGTCAATGGTTTCAATTCCAATAAGGAAGATTGGTCAGACGCATGAGTATGTCCTAGCTAAAATAATTTATCCACGCTAGATACAAACGATTAGCTGGACGACCAAGGAAGAAAGAAAAAAGATGCAGATGAAAATATTAAAGTGAAAAAGAAATGTGTGGCAGTGTGGATAGAAGGTCACACAGAAGAACATGTACTTTCTTTATAAAAGAATGTGAAATGATCTTAATGTTTATAAGACATTATGTTTTTGTTGAATAATTTATCACATAAACTGCTATCATTTTTATATAAAATTAATTAAGTTTATTATTTAAATATTTTAAGAACTGTTATACATAAAAATTAAATACTGATTTGTGTATCAATATTAATTCTGTAAATAAATTTTAGGTGTCTATAATTATAAATAATTGTTGGGTAATGATAAGCTAATGTATCATATACTAAAAATGAATGTATCATACAATTAAGTATATAATGTTGATGTAATCATATGTATTAAATGGTCATTCTATCATATATATTAAGAGATACAATATGTTAATTCTGTTTAGCTATTATGTGTGATAATCTATATGATACATACATTAAAAACTATATGTCAAAAAAAACTTAGACACAACTATGAGATTCATTTTAATTTTTACATAATTATATATTAATTTCATGTATAATATTCATTATAAATATGAATCATATACGTTAGGTTTTAGAAATCTTTTTATTATTAATATGATATTATATTTGATTAATGAGAAGATACATAATCACAATGAATACATGTATCAGATACATTATATGTTATTTACAACACTTTTCTTTATGTAATGTCATAATATGTCTGAAATTTAACTTTTATAAGCCAAACATAGTATTTCATACTGTATAAAAACACAATAATATTGTAGTAAAATTGTCAAAAGAAACTAAAAAAACATAAAACATTGTCCAAGCAGGTATACTACTCTATGTGAATCAAATCTTCTTCTGGTGGTGGTATGACTACGCCCTTAGGTTTTGGTGGATCATTATTCTCACTAATATATGCACATTTAGCATTCTCGCTGCCATAAATCCACAAAAATGCTCTATATCTTTTGCATAGGTATTCAAAACGAAATTCAACAAATGATATTTTGATTTGGTCTCTCAGATACTCCGAAAATATAAGAACATATACCCCGCGGTCTATATAAAAATGTACAACATAAATTATAAACGTAGATAATACATGATTAAAAAAAAAATTGGAATGCAAATTCGTATATCCATACGGTAAGTGCATAAGGTATTCCATGTAACTGATATAATTGTTTTCTAAGATCAAAATCCTGTCTAAGTGAAATGATGAGCTTTGAGAATGAAATATGTTTCCAAGGATAATTTCGATATCCACCATCTTCAACCATTGAAAAATCGACAATAGATATTGATGAATCACCAGTTTGAATCAAAACGAATGTATGGATAAAATACAAGATAGACATTTGGAGTGCATCCTGATTGTCCTTTTTGTTGCCCAGAAATCGTTGGACTAGATGATTCTTGCTTATACGATTCACTGCATTAGGAAAAGAATTTTGGAATAGCATACGGGGATTTGATTTTGGGTATTCAAAATTTTTGGTATTGCCTTTAACTTTAAGATCAGTTATTATTGCAAATTCATTGATACCAAATTTCAAGATAACCCCATTTGCATGTCTAATATGCAACACGTTAGAGTTGTCCTGTTCCAACTCTAACAACAACAAACACATTGATTTCCCTTGTAAATTACATATAGGGATATCTAAATAGGGTCCAAATATTTTGTAGCCTTAAACAGTTCAACTACATGCTCCCCTATAGACTTTTGAAAATCCTCCAAAAAATTATTATTAAAATGGACACCAAATTGTATAGCATGTGTTGGTACCCTTTTTATTTTGTACTTGAGTGACTGCAATATTAAAAAGAAAAAACATACAATTTATCAAAGATATTTCAGATACATAAATAAAACACCAAATCACACCACAAAACAATTAATGATATATACTACAAAAAATTTGATACACAAAAAATTACATAATACAAAATTAGTAGAACTTATTACAAAACATGATATATTATACAGAATGGATACATCAACTATTTTTTTGTTAAATTTCATTTAAAAAAAATTCATATTGGGGTTCTTATGATACATTTTTCTAGATACACATATAAAAAAAGGATTTTATAAGTGTAAACTAAATCTAAAGTTGATATGTATCAAATTAAGATAGAATTTTTGCATGTACAATTTTATAACCCAATTTTACTAAACAATATATCATATTTATGTAATGTATCATTCAATTTAAATTTAAGATATAAAACACAATACAAATCTCAACAATTTTAATGAAGATTAAAAATGCACACGCTAGAAAATGAAGTTTTTATAATAGTGGTCTGGGTGGTGGTCCCTTGTTTTTTTCTTGGGGGTGGGGGGTTTGCAACCTTTGATTTAAAGGATTCTAAAACATCTTTGTTCATCTCATTCCTCATGTTAAAAAGGTCATGCAAATTTTTTATTTTATTTTCTGTCCAATTTTCATCATCAGAATCATATACTTATTCGATTAGTATGTAATGACCCGGAAGGTCATTTTTGGAAATTTTAAATATTAGTGTAACTTGAGTTAATTTATTTATGATTGATTGTAAATAATGGAATTAATAGATAGTTTTGGACTAAAGTGATCTTTTATTTAAGATCATATACTATTAGGGTCATGTATTAAAAAAATAAGTTAGTGTATTTTGTCAGTTTTTAATAAACTATTAATTGATAAAATAAGGGGAGGCAGAAACCTACCTAAGCCGACGCACACGAGAGGTTTTCTTTGATCTTCAGGTAACAATCCATGGTACTTTGACGTAATTATTTTTAATTTGTCAATTATGTGTGATAAATGAGATATGATATGAATTCAAGATCTGGGTTTATTGAGAAATTAAGGCACCTTTTTAGTGCAATTTGAGCCAGCCGTAAACGGTGATAGTTGAAATCCATCTGAAGGCTATTATTAGTAGCATTAGAGAAACAATGAAATTGTATAAAACAATAAATTAAGTACTAAAATTATTGAGTGAAAAAAAAAATTAGTAGTTTTAATTTTTCGTGGCTAACTGGTACGTTAATGTTTCTGGGAAACTAAGAGAAAGAATGGGGAATATTTGAATTGGCCATAATGAGCCAATGATTGGTCATAATGAGCCAATCATTGGCCATAATGAGCCAATCATTGGCTGGAAAAAAAAATAAAATAAAAATTGTTAAACAGAAGAACAAAAATAAGTAATAATAATAGGGGTTCATTAGCACTATTCCAATTAAACTATTAGTGCAAAGTTTCATTTTACTGTGAATCTTATTTTGATAGGTAGGCATGGGTAATTAAATACTATATGTATGGTGTTGACTGAATGTCATTCGAATTATGATAGTACAAAAGAAATAATAGAAATTTAATCCTAGGCTTGAAACTTGAAAAAAAAATTATGATAGAGGAAATTTTAATTGACATCAAGAATTACAAACTTGATTATAAATTTGGTGAATTTTTAAGTCAAGGTTAAACACAAATAATTAAATAAATGTGGGTATTGTTAGTACCGAAATCTTATAGTGAATATATATACTTGAATAGGTTGCATCGATTCGGAAGTTCAACGAAAAGGGAAGGCTCAAGTCCAAGAATAATTATTCGATTGACTAAGGCAAGTGGATTTCTAAACTCTTGTTAAGCGTACGAAATTCGTGTATTTTCTTGTGTGATGTTGAGAATGATTTGGAGACTTGTTGTTTAATTGTTGGTGTTGTATTTCTTGTTGTAAATTGTGCTTTGTTATCAAATGGTTATCCTCTCCTTTTCATTTGAGCATGTCATTTGCATTGTATCTGAGACATGGTTGTGGTAAGAGGATGATGTACTATTTTCGAGGGTCGTATCGCGCGCCGCGATGGATATTATATTTCGAGGGACGTATCGCGCGCCGCGAAGGTTACTATTTATCGAGGGTCGTGTCGTGCGCCGCGACAGATGCATGGACAGATATGTCCCCCATGGGTCCCGGACTGAGAGACAGCGGGTGTGTATCGTTAAGAAAGACATGCATCACGATATTTGACATTGCATCTCATGGCATTGCACATTTTTATTATTGATGAACTTGAACATGTGTTTTGCTGATCTTGTGATTGTTTCTCTGTGAAGCTTGTGACTGTTGAATATTGAGTTGTTATTGAGAATGTGTAAACTGATAGAGCGTGGTTATTGATTGGTGTGTTTGGTAAACTGTTAGGCTGTAGCGTGGAGGTTTAGATAGGGCGTAAAGAATACCCGTATTTTGTTCACTTAACTTGTGTTTAGAGGTTTGCTTGTTGGGTACCGCGTGGTTTGGTACTCACCCCTTGCTTCTACAAATTTTTGTAGGTTACGAGCCCGAATTTTTGTGATATCTTCCATTCTCTTCGTTTCCGAGGCATCTTGTGGAGGATTGTGAGGTAGCTGCTTGTCATCTCAGCGAACTTTCCTACTCCAGTTTATGATTTTGTTTTTATTTGAAAGACAACTTCATGTTAGACTTCTATTTGGTTTCAATTCTAATATTTACATTAGAGGCTTGTGCACGTGACAACCTGGTTTTGGGGATTGAATTAATATGACTTGGTTTCATACTAGAAATTGTTGTTGGTTTGTCATTTACTTCCGCACTTTGTTAGATATTAGGTTTTAGGCTAACTTGTTTTGGTGGGATAAGACAAGTGCCATCACACCTATTTTTGGGTCGTGACAAAATGGTATCAGATCCCTAGGTTCATAGGTCTCACGTGTATACAAGTCGAGTCTACGTAGAGTCTCAAGGATCAGTACGGAGACGTCTATACTCATCTCTGAGAGGCTATAAAGATTACTAGGAAACTTCCTTTTGTTCATTCTTTCTCATCGTGCGTAGTTACCTTCTTTAGTACTGAGTTGTTATATACTCTCTTGACAGATGACGACGACTAGAACTAACGTTACTGGTGGTAGAGGGGAGGCACTTCCCGAGGCAGTTGTTGAGGCCCCAGCTAGGGGTAGGGGTAGATCTCGAGCTAGAGGTCGTGCTAGTAGTACGATAGTAACCAGAGGTCGTGGACGTGGAGCAGCACCAGTGAGAGGTCTTGCTAGAGAGGTCTCTACAGAACCTCAGATTGATGGCAGAGAGGACCAGGTTCCTCCAGATCCTGTAGTCACACCTTTGCTTCAGGATACACTATTGAGGGTGTTAAGTGTGCTAGAGGGATTTTCTCAGGGTGGTGGTGCAACTACCACACCACATGACTCTCGTACTAGAGAGGGGGCTCAGACCCAAGAGCAGCAACAAGCTCCAGTAGTTCAGGATGCGATGGGGCAACTACCAGTAGATCTCGCGGTTCAGAATGATGTTGCACCAGCAATTGGGGGTCAAGTTGCATCGATGGTTGTTCTGACAGAGGATGAGCAGCGTAGGTATGAGAGATTTCGAAAGATGGACCCACCTCAGTTTCAGTGTGGGAAGAGCGAGGACGCTCATGAGTTTCTAACTACCTGCCGAGAGTTACTAGAGGTGGTTGGATTAGCTGAGTCACATGGGGTTAGATATGCTACACTCCAGCTTCGTGGACCAGCGAGAGACTGGTGGAGGACTTATTCGGGGGTTTTGCCAGTTGGATCTCCTCCAGTGACTTGGGAGCAGTTTACTAGTGCATTCCAAGATCGTTTTATCCCATGGAGCGTGAGAGAGGAGAGTCGCTTGAGGTTTGAGAGTCTGAGACAGGATGGTTTATCGGTTACAGAGTATGATGCGCGTTTTTTCCAGTTGTCTAGGCATGCGTTGTCCATTATTCCAAATGAGACAGAGAGGATCCGCAGATTTGTGAGGGGATTGACTTTCTCTATCAGGTCAGCTGTGTTTCGGACATCTAGGGAGGGGACTTCTTTCCAATCCATTGTGAGCGCCGCCAAAGAGGCGGAATTGATGGAGAGAGAGGAGTTTGGGGACCCTAAAAGGGCCCGTATATCAGGCCAGTTTCATGGTGCCTCATCTGGAGGTAGGGGATCACAGAGAGTGAGTGGTTCTTTTCAGCAGCGGGGACCTATTCATGCATCTATGCCGACATTTGAGGGTGGCCAGACATCTAGGGGTTCTTATAGACTGGGTCAGAGCTCGTACGGTTCACAGCAGCGACCTACAGGGCGCGGAAATTTTAGTGGGTTTTCAGGGTCCACACAACAGTTCCCAGGTCAGAGATTTTGTTTTACTTGTGGAGATCCCGATCATCTAATGCGGCAGTGTACTTCACAAAGGGGTCGTGGTGGGCCTCGACGTAATTCTTCATTCCAGACTAGACCACCAGCACCACAGGGTAGAGGTCGTGGCAAAGTTCAGTCAGGTAGAGGTGATAGAGTTTCTAGTAGTGGTATTGCAGCTCAGCAGAGTCAGGGTAGAGGTACCACCCAGGATGGAGGTGGACGAGGAGGCCACTGCTATGCTTTCCCCGGGAGACCTGAGGCGGAGACCTCTGATGCTGTTATTACAGGTATTATCCCAGTGTGCCATCGACCTGCGTCTGTGTTGTTTGATCCAGGTTCTACATTCTCTTATGTGTCTACGTATTTTGCTGCTAAATTTGATATGATATCTGATAGCATGACTGTACCTATTCGTGTTTCTACACCCGTGGGCAAGCCCTTAGTGGTGGATCGAGTGTATCGATCCTGTCTTGTTTCTTTGGCTGGGTATGACACTTGGGTAGACTTAATCATTCTGGAGATGGTAGAATTTGATGTTATCTTGGGTATGGATTGGCTTTCTCCTTATCACGTTGTCCTTGATTGTAATGCTAAGACTGTGACTTTAGCAATGCCTGGTGTTTCGAGGGTTGAGTGGAAGAGTGTTAGTGGCTCTTATCCTAGCAAGGTTATCCCTTTTATTCGTGCTCAGAGAATGGTGGAGAGGGGGTGTTTGTCTTACTTAGCGTTTATTCGGGATACTAGTGTTGAACCACCTTCCATGGACTCTGTTCCCGTGGTTCAGGAGTTTCTCGATGTATTTTCTTCTGATCTTCCAGGTGTTCCTCCCGATAGGGATATCGATTTTGCTATTGATTTGGAGCCGGGCACTAAGCCTATTTCTATCCCTCCATACCGTATGGCTCCAGCAGAGTTGAAAGAATTGAAGGATCAGTTGCAGGATTTATTGAGTAAGGGTTTTATTCGCCCTAGTGTGTCACCTTGGGGTGCCCCTGTATTGTTTGTGAAGAAGAAGGATGGGACTATGAGAATGTGTATTGATTACAGACAGTTGAACAAGGTAACAGTTAAGAATAAGTATCCTCTTCCGCGTATTGATGACTTATTTGATCAGTTACAGGGAGCATCATTGTTCTCTAAGATTGATTTGAGGTCTGGGTATCATCAGTTGAAGATTAGGGCATCAGATATCCCTAAGACAACTTTTCGGACCCGGTATGGGCATTATGAGTTTCTAGTGATGTCCTTCGGATTGACTAATGCCCCTGCAGCATTCATGGAGTTGATGAATGGGGTGTTTCTACCATACCTTGATTCTTTTGTGATTGTTTTCATCGATGACATCTTGGTTTACTCTAAGACTGAGGAGGACCATGTCCGACACCTGAGGATTGTACTTCAAAGGTTGAGAGAAGAGAAGTTGTATGCCAAGTTCTCAAAGTGTGAGTTCTGGCTTACTTCTGTGACATTCTTGGGACACGTGGTGTCCAAGGAGGGTATTAGAGTAGATCCGGCCAAAATTGAGGCAGTTAGAGGCTGGACGCGACCTACTTCACCTACTGAGATTAGGAGTTTTGTGGGATTGGCAGGCTATTATCGACGATTTGTTCAGAGTTTCTCTACTATTGCAGCTCCATTGACTAGATTGACTCGACAGGATGTGAGTTTTCAGTGGTCTGATGAGTGTGAGGAGAGCTTTCAAAAGCTCAAGACTTTGTTGACTTCTGCTCCTATGTTGACTCTACCTGAGGAAGGTGTAGACTTTACTGTGTATTGTGATGCTTCAGGAGTTGGTTTGGGTGGTGTGTTGATGCAGAAGGGGAAAGTGATTGCTTATGCTTCTAGGCAATTGAAGTCCCATGAGAAGAACTACCCTACTCATGATCTGGAGTTGGCGGCTGTGGTATTTGTACTTAAGTTATTGCGTCATTACTTGTATGGAGTGCATTGTGAGATCTTCACTGATCATCGGAGTCTTCAGTATATCTTTATCCAGAGGGATTTGAACTTGAGGCAACGGAGGTGGCTTGAGTTGCTGAAGGACTATGATGTGACCATTCTGTATCACCCAGGAAAGGCCAATGTTGTGGCCGATGCTCTGAGTAGGAAGACTCCTAGCATGGGGAGTCTTGCAGCGCTTAGTATTGAGGAGAGACCATTGGCTAGAGATGTGCAGATATTAGCTAACAGTCTTGTCCGCTTGCAGATTTCAGAAGAGAGTGATGGGATGATTGCTTTTATTGAGGCTCGGTCTTCTTTAGTCGAGCAAATTCGTGCACATCAATTTGATGATGAAAAATTATGTCTCATTCGAGACAAAGTATTGAGAGGGGAAGCTAAGGAGGCTGTCCTTGATTCTGATGGTGTCTTGCGGATCGGAGGCAGAATTTGTGTGCCCAGGACAGGAAATTTGATTAGATTGATTCTTGAGGAGGCCCATTGTACTCGGTATTCCATCCATCCGGGAGCGGCGAAGATGTATCATGATCTGAGTCAGCATTACTGGTGGTGTGGGATGAAGAGAGATATTTCAGACTTTGTTTCTAGGTGTTTGACTTGCCAGCAGGTCAAATGTGAGCACCAGCGGCCCGGGGGTGTATCTCAAAGGATGCCTATTCCTACTTGGAAGTGGGAGCGGATTACTATGGACTTTGTTGTGGATTTGCCTACCACAGTGGGTGGTTATGACTCTATTTGGGTTGTTGTTGATAGGCTGACCAAGTCTGCCCACTTCATCCCGGTTCGGGTAAAGTATACAGCAGAAAAGTTAGCCGAACTATATATCAGTCAGATTGTGCGACTACATGGAGTTCCTCTTTCTATCATATCAGATCGAGGTTCACTATTTACTTCTCACTTCTGGAACGCATTACAACATGGTCTGGGTACTCAGTTAGATATGAGTACGGCATTTCACCCTCAGACAGATGGTCAATCTGAGCGGACCATTCAGGTATTGGAAGATATGCTTCGAGCCTGTGTGATCAATTTTGGTGCAAGATGGGATCGACATTTACCCTTAGCGGAGTTTGCCTATAAAAACAGTTATCACTCTAGTATCCAAATGGCCCCATTTGAGGCATTGTATGGTAGACGGTGTAGATCTCCTATTGGTTGGTTTGATTCGGCGGAGATGGACTCTTTGGATACAGACTTGCTTAGAGATGCTATGGAGCAAGTTCGTATGATTCAGTATAGATTATTGACAGCTCAGAGTCGACAAAAGAGTTATGCAGATCGGAGAGTTAGAGCCTTGGTGTTTATGGAGGGTGATCATGTTTGGCTTCGAGTATCACCCATGAAGGGTGTGATGAGGTTTGGAAAGAAGGGCAAGCTTAGCCCTAGGTTCATTGGACCTTTTGAGATTTTGAGCCGAGTGGGAGAGGTGGCCTATAAGCTGGCCTTGCCACCTAGTTTGTCGGCAGTTCATCCTGCTTTCCATGTCTCTATGCTTCGGAAGTATATTCCGGATGAATCTCATGTGTTTTCACTCGACTATGTGGAGCTGGGTCCAGACTTGACATTTTAGGAGGAGCCTATAGCTATTTTGGACAGGCAAATTCGAAAGCTTAGGACCAAAGAGATTGCTTCATTGAAGGTGCAATGGAAGCACCGATCAGTGGGAGAGGCAACTTGGGAGACAGAGTCTGACATGCGTGCCAGATATCCTAAACTTTTTGAAGCATCAGGTACTTTCTTTTACTTTATGCTCGAGGACGAACATGATTTTTAGTGGTGGATAATGTAATGACCCGGAAGGTCATTTTTGGAAATTTTAAATATTAGTGTAACTTGAGTTAATTTATTTATGATTGATTGTAAATAATGGAATTAATAGATAGTTTTGGACTAAAGTGATCTTTTATTTAAGATCCTATACTATTAGGGTCATGTATTAAAAAAATAAGTTAGTGTATTTTGTCAGTTTTTAATAAACTATATTGATAAAATAAGGGGGAGGCAGAAACCTACCTAAGCCGACGCACACGAGAGGTTTTCTTTGATCTTCAGGTAACAATCCATGTACTGGTACTTTGAAAAATTATTTTTAATTGTCAATTATGTGTGTAATGAGATATGATATGAATTCAAGATCTGGGTTTATGAGAAATTAAGGCACCTTTTTGTGAAATTTGAGCCAGCGTAAACGGTGTGTGATAGTTGAAAGCATCTGAAGGCTATTATTAGTTGCATTAGAGAAACAATGAAATTGTATAAAACAATAAATTAAGTGCTAAAATTATTGAGTGAAAAATTAGTAGTAATAATTATTTTTGTGGCTAACTGGTACGTTAAGGTTTCTGGGAAACTAAGAGAAAGAATGGGGAATATTTGAATTGGCCATAATGAGCCAATGATTGGTCATAATGAGCCAATCATTGGCCATAATGAGCCAATCATTGGCAGAAAAAAAAATAAAAAAATAAAAAATTGTTAAACAGAAGAACAAAAAATTAATAATAATAGGGGTTTTATTAGCACTATTCCAATTAAATTAGTAGTGCAAATTTTAATTTTTACTGTGAATCTAATTTTTATAGGTAGGCATGGGTAATTAAATATTATATGTATGGTGTTGACTGAATGTCATTCGAATTATGATAGTGGAAAAGAAATAATAGAAATTTAATCCTAGGCTTGAAACTTGAAAAAAAAAATTATGATAGAGGAAATTTTAATTGACATCAAGAATTACAAACTTGATTATAAATTTGGTGAATTTTTAGGTCAAGGTTAAACACAAATAAATAAATAAATGGGGTATGTGTTAGTACGAAATCTTATAGTGAATATATATACTTGAATAGGTTGCATCGATTCGGAAGTTCAACGAAAAGGGAAGGCTCAAGTCCAAGAATAATTATTCGATTGACTAAGGCAAGTGGATTTCTAAACTCTTGTTAAGCGTACGAAATTCGTGTATTTCCTTGTGTGATGTTGAGAATGATTTGGAGACTTGTTGTTTAATTGTTGGTGTTGTATTTCTTGTTGTAAATTGTGCTTTGTTATCAAATGGTTATCCTCTCCTTTTCATTTGAGCATGTCATTTGCATTGTATCTGAGACATGGTTGTGGTAAGAGGATAATGTACTATTTTCGAGGGTCGTATCGCGCGCCGCGAGGGATATTATATTTCGAGGGACGTATCGCGCGCCGCGAAGGTTACTATTTTATCGAGGGTCGTGTCGTGCGCCGCGACAGATGCATGGACAGATATGTCCCCCATGGGTCCCGGACTGAGAGACAGCGGGTGTGTATCGTTAAGAAAGACATGCATCACGATATTTGACATTGCATCTCATGGCATTGCACATTTTTATTATTGATGAACTTGAACATGTGTTTTTGCTGATCTTGTGATTGTTTCTCTGTGAAGCTTGTGACTGTTGAATATTGAGTTGTTATTGAGAATGTGTAAACTGATAGAGCGTGGTTATTGATTGGTGTGTTTGGTAAACTGTTAGGCTGTAGCGTGGAGGTTTAGATAGGGCGTAAGGAGTACCCGTATTTTGTTCACTTAACTTGTGTTTAGAGGTTTGCTTGTTGGGTACCGCGTGGTTTGGTACTCACCCCTTGCTTCTACAAATTTTTGTAGGTTACGAGCCCGAATTTTTGTGATATCTTCCATTCTCTTCGTTTCCGAGGCATCTTGTGGAGGATTGTGAGGTAGCTTCTTGTCATCTCAGCGAACTTTCCTACTCCAGTTTATGATTTTGTTTTTATTTGAAAGACAACTTCATGTTAGACTTCTATTTGGTTTCAATTCTAATGTTTACATTAGAGGCTCGTGCACGTGACAACCTGGTTTTGGGGATTGAATTAATATGACTTGGTTTCATACTAGAAATTGTTGTTGGTTTGTCATTTACTTCCGCACTTTGTTACATATTGGGTTTTAGGCTGACTTGTTTTGGTGGGATAAGACAAGTGCCATCACACCTATTTTTGGGTCGTGACATAGTATCTGCATCCATGTGTATCAAACATAACATGATGAAATAAAATAAAAATAGAAATAAAAAGATGAAAAACTTTGAGAGAGAGAGAGAGAGAGGATGGAGAAGACGAAGTATGGTATGTATCAATAAGAAACAACTGAAATAAAAATCGACTGAAATATTAAAAACAATTGTGAGAGAAAACGTAAAATATAAAAGTGAAGACTGATATTTGAAATTTGTTTGATTAAGAGAGAAAATATTTGAAAATCAATTTGGGATGATGATTTGTAACTAAAAAGTTAATTCAGTAAAACTATGGAGAAAAAGGAGTGACATAGGGAGTGGTGAACGTGGGAGGAAAGAGTGAATTATGTATCTGCAAGATTTCGACTATTAGTTAAACAAGGGATTAAAGTTATTTTTTTTAAAAAAGTATGGAAAAGTAGACAATAAGAAACTTAAAGTTGTGTATTTAAGTTATTTTTTCAATTTCGTTAATTGAATAAAAAATAATATGGGTCATCAAAAAATTTAAAATAGCCCCAAATGTCATTTTATATGACACATTTCTTTATTCACAATTAAATAAACGCTAATGAGTCATCTGAAAATTTTAAAATAGGCCTAAAATATTTTCCAATTTCATTAAAAATCAAGAGAAAATCAATCCACTCATACAAAGTTCAAACATCTAAACTTTTGAAGATCAAACACAACAAATTAAGACTATAAATAAAAAATAAAAAATAAAACAAATTTAAACAACAACTTCGACATGATAAACTTAAAGAACACTAGTAAAACAATGGAAAAGGATCTAAAATACCCTTGAAGTATCAAAATTGATACAAAATTACCCTCCATCCACCTATTGGCTCCAAAATAACCTTCTCATCCACCTATTGGCTACCCTTCTCATTCACCTCCGAGTTCAAAATTAACCACTTATTTAACGATTTTAAATTTAAATTATTTAAATATTTTTTATAATACACGACGCTCAACTATTTGTTATAATTTAACTTATTAATATAATTTTTAAACCAGTCTACTAGCTACCCATTACTAATTAAATCACACCCAATTAATAAACCCGCTTCATTACTAATGCAGAACAAGAAATCTACTACAATGAGGGTTTCTAAAAATTTGAGGCGAAAATGTCTATAGAAGTACATTATCATAAATTCAAGTCCTTAATCAAAATTACAATTTAAGTGTCTAAATAAAAATTACCGATAAACATAAAAGTCTGAATATGTTCATTTAATTATTCATTCGTCTCAATTATGTGATGTTACTTAATAGATAACTTTTTCAAAAAGAATAGATCAAATTTTTAATATTTAAAACAAATAATAAATATTTATAAAATTATATTTAAATTCGTATGAATTAATTCAATAGTTTCTACTTCTTTACTTTTAATCATTGGTTCTGAATTAAAATTTGAAACAAAATCCTATTGAAAGTGTAACGACCTGTGGGTTAGTCGTTTTGAGCAGCAGATTTTATTTCTGGAAAACTGGCAGAGGCAACGGATGCCACGACGGACCGTCATGGTCACGACGGACCGTCGTGGAGGTCTCGTCCCATGACACTTAGAAATTCTGAAATTGGGTACTGAAAATCGACTCTCTGAACGCCACGACGAAATGGCAGGACGGACCGTCTCAAGCATGACGGCCCGTCACAAGACTTTTTAAAAAAATCAGGTGTCTGACCCTTGCGACGGACAGCAGGACGGACCGTCGCAAGCACGACGGACCGTCGCAGGCACGACGGCCCGTCACGGGCTACGTAATCCCAGGCGGGGTCGGATTTCTGATTAATTAATTTAAGAGGCGTTTTGGACTATTTCTTGCTTTAATTATAAAGTAATGGGTTAATGTTAATAAGTCTAAATACTTGAAGGTTAAAAGAGGTAACCTTAAGTTAATAGTGGATTATTAGTGCCATCTTTTAAAACTTAATTATATGATAATTAGGGTAAAGAAAGAGGGTTTGAAGAAGGAAGAAGAAAAAGAAAAAGAACAACAAGAGAGAGAGAGGATCGAACGAGGGAGAAAGAGGAAAGAGAGGAAGAATCGAACGAAGAAGAGGAAAACACAAGGCTGGGAAATTCTTGCTTGCTTGATCACTAGTCTTCGGTGGAGGTAGGTTATGGTTTTTTACACTATTCGTAGTAAACTCTAATAGCGAATGATATGTGGGGTAGTATTATAGAGTCTTCTTTATGCTTATTGTGTGTATGCATGATGTGATTTTTATATATATGATTGTGATGAAACAAGCATGATGAAGCTATTGAATCCCAATTTGATAAAAACCTAATCTCTTGTTAATGATGATGCCTTGATATAAAAGAAGGCTTGATGAACTAAAGTGATGAGATGATGACGCCTGGTATAAAAGAAGGCTTGATGAATTAATAGAATGAGATTAGTGGATCGGAGTGTCACGTACCGACACATAGAATTAGTGGGACGGGTGTCACGAACCGAACAGTAGATGTAGGGGATCGGAGTGTCACGTACCGACACATAGAATTAGTGGGACGGGTGTCACGAACCGACACATAGATGAAGGGGATCGTAGTGTCACGTACCGACATAGAATAGTGGAACGGGTGTCACGAACCGACACGTAGATGTAGGGTATCGGAGTGTCACATACCGACACATAGAATTAGTGGGACGGGGGTGTCACGAACCGACACGTAGATGTAGGGGATCGGAGTAGTGTCACGTACCGACACATAGAATTAGTGGGTGGGAGGGTTGTCACGAACCGACACGTAGATGTAGGGGATCAGAGTTGTCACGACCGACACATTGAATTAGGGGATCGAGAGAGTGTCACGTTCCGACACATAGTAGTAGGGGATCGGAGTGTCACGTTCCGACACATAGTAGTAGAGGATCGGAGTGTCACGTACCGACACAAGAGGACTAAATATAATGAATCTTGAAAGATGATAATATACTCAATCTAAAGAACATGTATCCCAAACGAGTATGGTATGGAGGCTTGAGTCCTCACAGATATGTTCGGTGATGCTCTAAATGATGTTTGTACTTGTTGCTATCACATGTTAAGAATATTAGTTGATTTTATGATGTTATCTGAGATATATTGCTTTCTATTTTGAGTTGGCCGATGATACCTACTCAGTACTTGTGGTTGTACTGACCACCTACTTTTATGTTTTCTTCTTGTTTATTTGTGGAGTGCAGCAAACATGCCGTCGTCTTCAACTCAACCGCAATTCTAGCCAGTCTTCGTCACACCGGATCTTCAGGGTGAGGGTGAGATAATGCGTCTAGCTTGGACTGGATCTCCTTCCTCATGTCTTCATGCCTTGAAGTTCCGGATGACTAGCTTTTGTTATTTAGCTTTTTAGAATACTCTTAGTTTAGTAATTTGATCATAGATGTTCTTGTGGTGATGACTTCCAGATTTTGGGGATAATAATAGATGTTGAATTTTAGAAGTTATTGAATTAGTTTTTATTAATGAGTTTAAGTCTTCCGCATTACTTTCTATTGATATTACATTGAAATGTTAAGGTTTAGATTGGTTGGTTCGCTCACATAGGAGGGTAAATGTGGGTGCCAGTCGCGGCTAGTTTTGGGTCGTGACAGAAAGCGTCCTCCTAAATAAGAGGCTCAACCTAAATTTGATTGGGGCTTCAATTCGGACACAATAATTTTTAATGTCCTTTTCAGGAATCGGTAATTTCGTCGTGCTTTAGCAGTGTTTATGGTTATTTTGATATTAGAAATGATATGTTGATTGTGTGGGATTAATTAGTAATGGGTGGGTAGTGGTTGGTTTATAAATAATAGTAAAATTAAATTATAACCAATAGTTGAGCGCCAAATATTTTTTTTAAAAATAAATAGTTTAAATTTGAAACAGGTAATAAGTGGTAAATTTTGAACACAAAATTGGATGACAAGGGTATTTTGGAGCTAATGGGTGGGTGAAAAGGGTATTTTGGAGTCAATAGGTGGATGGAGGATAGTTTTGTACCATTTTCAATACTTCGAGAGTATTTTAGGTCCTTTTCGATAAAACAATATAAAATTTTGCAACAAAATAACTTTTATGGTTAAAAGAAAATGATAATGACGAATTTGAATATAGATTGAGATGGGAAAAAGATTGATAATTTTTTTGACAATTTTTGGGCATAAAATTTATATCAATGCATAGTCCTTTAAGAGTTCTACACATATATGTAAAGGATATTGGATGGGAATGACCGAAACTTCGTAAATCTAAGAGAAAAAAGTGAAGCTTCATATTTGATTTTTCTTAAATCTATGGAGTTTAGCTATGGATAAGAATGAATGGTTTGTGGATTTGTGTAGAGGGTGAAGAAGAAGAAGAGATGTTATTTTTTTATGTTTTTTGGGCTCAAAAGTTTGTGACCGCTGATAGCAGTGGCGATGGACGGCTGGCGGCATGTGGAAGCAAAGGGAAGAAGAAAATAAAAATATAAATAAAAAATGTTAATTTTTGGAGTTTGTATTTTGTTACGCTCCCATAATAGCCTTTGGATCAGAAATCATGAATGGTTGAGATTCAATCTTAATCATTTCTATTGAACTGTGTTAAAATTGATTTGACCATCAATCAAATTCAAACAAAATTGGCTCGTTTGGATCGATTAGAATAATAATACAAATAACACAAAAAACAAAAAAGAATATAAAGATAATACATTATTATATATTATAATAGTAAAATAAATACGTCAAAAAATTAGGTGTTCATGATGAGAGAATAAAGGCAATAGGAACAATGAGGAAGAAACCAGGATTGTCAACCCTAATGATATGATATCAGAGATATAAAAGATAATTGGATTTTTTTTTTATTTCCCTTTGTGGTTGTACAAGGCTATTTAAACATAAAGAATAAATACAAAGTAAAATCCTATCTGTAAAACTTGTACGCATATGATGAATGCAAAAAAATAACTAATCAACCAATTATGTATCATACAAGAAAAAAAGAATAATGTAACATGAAATTATACACGTAGGTAATCTTCTTAAAAAAATATCCAAATGGAAAAACTTGACAGCTGTTGAAAACTGAGTAATAATTGACAAGCCAGATCAAAGGGCTAAGATTTCATCACGAGAAAGAACTAAATCAACAGTGATGAATGGGAAATATATTTATGTTCTTTATTTCTCTTTGACCTAGATAAAGAACACTTTGGTAACATTAATATCTCAAGTGTTTTTTAGCTGAAGGAGAGAATGAGGGAATAGAGATCCCAACATTTATACAAGGAAGCAAGGAGCAACTACAAAATTAAAATGGAGATAGAGACTCCCCCAAAGCCATCAAAATTATAGTCGAATTGAAGAAGGAATCGTGTTTGATGAATTCCACGCAGAGCAAGACACGCGGCATACAATGCAACATTCGAGAAGTTGAAAGGACAAGAATACCCCTGTTTATCTTATCGCTTCAGAAATGACCAAACTATCCCTATTTACCAATTGATTGCCTAATAAGCAGACATGCCGAAAATCAGTGGAACGGTCTCTTTTAAATAAGTTAAATTCTAGATAAATAAAACATGTCTTTGTTGCTAGATGTTGGCTGCAAAAGTTTAAAATATATCAATAATAAGTGTGTTATTTTAAAGTAAATTCTGGCCAATTAAATTTACATATTTTTAGTTAAAAGAAATACATTAAATGATAAATTCTTAACTTCTCTAAAGAAGTATTGAAACTTGAGAATTTCAGTTGTATTTGAAATTCTCTTTTCTTTTCTGGCGATATCCTGTAGTGAATTTCATAGAGTTTTTTTTTTTAAAAAAAAAAAATGCACAGATACTTTCTTAACATATGTCAGAAATCTCAAAGACACACTTATACTATTTTAATGTTTTATTATCACCCTAAACTTATTTCTATGTAATTTTCTACTCCCTTTTGGCTTACGTTGCACTAGCTTGAAAGAAAAAGTCAAACCAGTATTGGATCCACAAGATAGTGTCACGTATGCCGAAAAGGAATAGAAAATTATTAATAAAATAAATTCAGGGAAGTAATAGAATTTTGTATAGTATAAGTGCGTCTTTGAGATTTCAAACATAGGTCGAGGGGATACTTGTGCATTATCCCTTAAAAAACAAAATGCAATACTTATATATTTTTGGAATTTTATTATAGATTTAATATTTTTACCACGAAAAAGGAATAATTACAAATGAATTTACGTTATGTTCACGAGAGAGGGGAAAAGAAAAGATAGATATTCTTGGTTCTTTCTTAGTGGAATGAGTAAGCAAGAAGAAAACAGATGAGCAGAAAAAAAGAAAAATATAAAATTAAAAATTAATTTCAATGTGTGTTTTACCCCTTCACTTATTATTTTTACAGAAAAAGTTGTTGTTGAGCACTTTTAAAGTTTTTTTCTACTGAAGTGTATCTCTTGAAAGTTAGAGGATAAGTTAGATATATACTCAATATATTTAATAAACAAAGGAATATTATATTTAAAGTTATATACATTTCAACTTAAAGTCATTATTTTTTTTGTCTTATATTAATTTATCATCTTATTAAAAAAGCTATCCATTTTACTAAATAAAAAAAGGTAAGTAAAAATGTTCTTACATTATCCTAACAAATTAATTCATTTTTTTTAAAGTATTCATATTTACTTTGTAAAATTTCAAAAAGCTTTCTTAAGGAGTGAAATAGTAAATTATCATTTTATTTATAATTTTTTAATGTGTGTAAAAAGAAACATGATCAAAGGAAGGAAGTGTTGGATTTTAAAAAATATAAATGGAAATTAAGAGTTACGATTTTATGAAGTGTTGCGACTTTTATGAAAAATTGTGATTTTAAGAAAAGTTGTGACTTTTATGAATGTTCGTGATCTTCCCTAAAGATTGTGACTTTTACAAAGGTTTGAGACCTTTCCAGTGAGACACAATAAGAATATTTTCACACTACCCTTTGTTTCTATAAATTGAGAGATCTCCTCTCATTTTAGTAAACAGAATTTCTGGAGTTCTCTACTATTTTTAAATCTAGTATTATAAGTGTATTTTACTGTCGTTGAATGACTCGCAAATACCAGCATTTGGGTATTAATACATTGGTGATTGAGATCATTCCATCCTAAGAGAACATATTCCAAATAAAACCTTGGATATTCAAAAGAAATAATTTCCTTAAGGGGACACCGTGAATTCACTGAGCTTGATCTTCTTTCTGTTTTTTTTTCAGATTCTGGTATGTGTTACAGATTTTAAATATTTGAATTATTTTATGTTCTTTTGTTCTTCATTGGTTCATTAAACTTTAGTAACTTCGTATATTTTTCTAATATGTTTTTTGTTCTAGTTTCTCTACTAGCTTAATATTCTAATTGTAAAAATATTCTTAAACTTTACCCTATCTTACCAACTTTTTCAAAGTTTTGTTCAAGTATCTTAATCATACAAGATGAACAACAATCTTAAGAAAATTATTATACTATTGGTATTTCTTGTATTATACTGAATTGAGAGAAATATATCATAGAAGTAGAATATTAATGCATTACTTCCTCAGAATTCGGTGCTTTGTTTAGTAAGGTCGAAGTAAGAATGTACATATTGGTGGTATTCCGATTAAAGATTACACCAGGTAATCTTCTTATTATTTTTTTTCAAGGAGGAAACTAGTTTCTAAGATTTAACAGTTTTGATTTTTTTTATCATGTGTATCTTTGGAAAAAGGTTCGCAAATCATATGTTGTGGAATGAATTTTGTTTGGCAAATAGTGTTGCCATTAAAATTCTTTAGTTTGCGAAATGAGAGATGCATATTTTTGTTTGATAAAATAGTATGTCAAAATGTTGTAGTTGGAAGGCTATTGAAAAGAAAAACATTTTTATATAATAAAGAATATGTTTAATTTTGCTTGGAGTCTCAAAAACTTTTGTTGTTTTGTACACCATGTGAAATTTTATTTTTTCTGATTTCTGTAAACTAAAAACTTTTGTAGTTTCTACTATGGATAAATGAAACTATGCAATTGGTTTATATGAAAACTTCATATAATAAGTCAATTTTGTACTTTTGTCTTTCTATAAACTTCACTGGTATATAGAAACAAATTGTAAAAAAAAATATTTTTGTCTTTATTCTAAATACTAAGTGATATGCCTATTTGTGATAGAGAGAAAAATTATAATGACTTAGAATTTGTAATTTTGTGCCTCTATGAAATGAACTTTGACATTATGTAAAGATTTTCAAAGATAATTGAAGCAATATAATTCTTTTGTAGAACAATATTTCCAAAAGAGGTTTCATACTGTCAATGACATTTTCATATTTCAGAAAAAAATGTGGGAAAACTATTTTCAAATTCTTGAATTTTTTTTTTGAGATCACATTTAAAATGTGGGGGTTCTTTGCTTATGATAAATTTAAAATTAGGGTCGGTGTCTAATATAATTTTGGAGCAAAAGATATTTGAAATTTAGTAATACTTTTATATTATGTTAGACCCACAATATATAAAAGAAAAAATTATTTTTGAGTTTCTCTATTACTAGTATATGTTATGACTATCATAAAACTAACAAATTATATATATACTTGTTCAAAATAGTTATTTTTTAAATGAAAAATATTACTTAAAATATTGTGATTTCATGAAAAGATATATCTGTATAATAAAACAATTTGCATAGACATGAATATTGGCGAATAGTCATTTTTATGTTTTGTAAAAGAAACATTTGGACTATATTGCTTTTATTGCACTTGGTGAAATTTTTTAATGGGTAGTTCTATAACAATCAAATTGAAAGTTATAGAAAGCTCAAGGTGATGACTCTATACAATGTTTGTATCACACAAAATTGTAAGAACAAAAACAAAATATTAGTGAGGAAAAAGTTACCTCGCGAAGAGCTTTTCGAACTCAATATTTGTAACGACCTGTTTAGTCGTTTTGAGCAGTAGAGTTATTTCTGGAAAATCACTGTCTGGGTCGACGGATACCACGACGGACCATCATGGGCGCGACGGACCGTCGAGGGGGTCTCGTCCCAAAACACTTAGAATTTAGAAATTTGGGTACTGAGATCGACTCTCTGAACGTCACGACGGAATGGCAGGACGGACCGTCGTTGGCACGACGGACCGTCACAAACCTTTCCACAGGATTGAAATTCTGAACTCTGTGACGACTCTACAGGACGGACCGTCGTAGGCACGACGGACCGCCACAGGCTGCGTAACCCTGACTGGGTCGGATTTCTATTAAATATTTTAAGGGGCGTTTTGGACTATTCCTGCTTATAATTATAAAGTTAGAGGTTTAATGTTAATAATTTAATTACTTGAGGGTTAAAAAGGAGAACCTTGAAACAAGTAGTGGGGTATTTTATCATCTTTTATACTTAATTATATGCTAATTAGGGTAAAATAAAAAGGGTTTGAATAAGAAAAATAGAAAGAACAGAGAGAGGGAGAATAGCGATCGAGAGAGAGAGAAAAACGAAGAGGGAAGCAAAGCTTTGGAAAATTAGCTTGCTTGATCACGAATTCTTCGGTGGAGGTAGGTTATGGTTTATGCTATTTCATAGTAAACTCTTAATAGCGAATGATATGTATTGGGTAGTATTGTAAACCCTTCTATATGCTTAATTGTGTGTATGCATGATGTGTTTATATATAATTGTGATGAAACTAGCATGATGAGGCTGTTGAATCTTAAATCCTAAATTTACTTTGTTAATGATGATGCCTTGGTATAAAAGAAGGCTTGATGAACTAAAGTAATGAGATTAGAGGATCGGGTGTCACGTTCCGACACCAGGATAGTAATAGAGGATCGAGTGTCACGTTCCGGCACCAGGATAGTATATGGATCGGAGTGTCACGTTCCGACACCAGGATAGTAATAGAGGATCGGGTGTTACGTTCCGGCAACAGGATAGTATATGGATCAGAGTGTCACGTTCCGACACCAGGATAGTAATAGAGGATCGGGTGTCACGTTCCGGCACCAGGATAGTATAAGGATCGGGTGTCACGTTCCGGCACCAGGATAGTATATGGATCGGGTGTCACGTTCCGACACAAGGATAGTATATGGATCGGGTGTCACGTTCCGACACCAGGATAGTAGTAGTGGAGCGGAGTGTCACGTACCGACACGAGAGGGATAAAGATAATGAATCTTGAAATATGTTAATATACACAATCCAAAGAACATGTTTCCCAAAAGAGTATGGTGTGGAGGCCTGAGTCCTCATGGATGTGGTTGGTGATGTTATAAATGATTTTTATAGTTGTTGCTATCACCTGTTAAGAATATTAGTTGATTTTATGATATTATCTGAAATATATTGCTTTCTATTTTGAGTTGGCCGATGATACCTACTCAGTACTCGTGTTTTGTACTGACCCCTACTTGTAATTGTTTTCTTTGTTATTTGTGGAGTGCAGCAAACGTACCATCGTCTTCAACTCAACCGCAACTCTAGCCAGCCTTCATCACGTCGGATCTCAGGGTGAGCTAACGCTTCTAGCTTGGACTGGATCTTCTTCTTCATGTCTTGATGCCTTGAAGTTCCGGCATGGACTAGCTGTTTATTATTTTACTTTCCTAGATATTCTTAGATTTAGTATTTGAAGATAGATGTTCTTGTGGTGATAACTTCAAGATTTTGGGGATGATAAGTATTAAATTTTAGAAGTTATTTAATTGATGTCGTTAATGTGTTTTAAGCCTTTCGCATTATTTTTCTGTTTATTATGGTTAGAATGTTGGGGTTTAGATTGGTTGGTTCGCTCACATAGTAGGATAAGTGTGGGTGCCACTCGCGACTCGTTTTTGGTCGTGACAAACTTGGCATCAAAGCATTAGGTTCGTTGGTCTCATCACACAAGAACAGGTCTTGTAGAGTCTTAAGGAACGGTAGGGGGACGCCTTTACTTTTCTTTGAGAGGCTATAGGACTTTAGGAAAAAAAATCCATTCCTTCTTTCTGTCGTACTATTACTTGGATCCAATTGGTATTTAGATGATACAAATTGGTATCTGACCATCTTCACTCTATTTCGCAAATGGTTAGAACTAGAGCAACAACTGCGCCAACACCAGCACCGGCAAGACAAGATGCGTCTGAGCCAGCCACTGGGGTTGTAACTCATAGAGGAGCAGTGGCAAGGGGTCGTGGTAGAGGTCGTGGGAGGACGTCCTCTAGAGGAAGAGGACAAGCACATGTCCCATCTAGTACTAGGGTGGTGACTCCTCCACCGACTGAGGAAGTAGTAAGAGAGGGTGAGGAAGGGGAAAGGGAGCAAGTGCAGAATGAGGAATTACCACCCCAACCTACCCCAGAGATGATTAATCAGGTTTTTGCTTATCTTAGCGGGTTATCTGATCAAGGCCAGACACCTCCAGTGTTTTCTGCACCAGCACCTTAGGTTCCGGAAGTACGACAGGCCGCTGCTGAGGTTCCCCGCATGGATGCCTCATTGGAAATAGGCACGTTTCCTCGTTTGACTACAGGGCCCATAATGACAAGTGATCAGCATGAACTTTTCAGTAAGTTCTTGAAATTGAAACCTCCAGTCTTCAAGGGTGCTGAATCCGAGGATGCCTACGATTTTCTGGTTGATTGTCATGAGTTACTACATAAAATGGGCATAGTGGAATGATTTGGCGTTAAGTTTTTGACCTATCAGTTTCAGGGAAATGCCAAAATGTGGTGGCGGTCACATGTTGAGTGTCAACCCGCACAGGCACCACCTATGACTTGGACGTCATTCTCTAGCTTATTTATGGAGAAGTATATCCCCCGGAACTTGAGGGATCGGAGGAGAGATGAGTTCTTGAGCCTAGAGCATGGCAAGATGTCGGTCACTGCGTATGAGGCTAAGTTCCATGCATTATCCAGGTATGCCACCCATCTTTGTTTCAGTCCACAAGAGCGGATTCGCCGTTTTGTGAAGGGGTTGAGGTCAGATTTGCGGATTTCAGCCTTGCAGATAGCGGCTACAGCGAAATCCTTTCAGGAAGTGGTAGATTTTGGGGATGATAAGTATTAAATTTTAGAAGTTATTTAATTGATGTCGTTAATGAGTTTTAAGCCTTCCGTATTATTTTTCTGTTTATTATGGTTAGAATGTTGGGGTTTAGATTGGTTGGTTCGCTCACATAGTAGGATAAGTGTGGGTGCCACTCGCGACCCGTTTTGGGTCGTGACAATATTTTTATTTGTTCTTACTTGCTTGAGTCAAAGTTTGTGATATGAACACTTGGGGCATGTCAATTACAAAACCTTTTAAGGAAACTGATCAACTTAGAAGTTTATCTAACTTTGAGTGCAATAAATAAAAATGTCATGTTTGTGTGAACTCTAAGTATACTGATTTTTCTTATAAATATGTTGAAAGGAATTTTAATCCCTTAGAGTTGATTTACACTGACATTTGTGATATGAAGTCAACGTCATCTCGTGGTAAAAAAAAGTGTCTCGTAACTTTCTTTGACAATTGCATTAGAAATAACTATGTCTATTAGTTAAATGGCAAGGATGAAGCAATAGAAATATCTAGACAAATAATATTGAAGTTGAAAATTAATTGGAAAAAATATAAGAAGTTATAAGAATGGAGAGTATAAATCTCCTTGTGCAGAAATATGTTTGAAAAGTGAAATTATTCATCAAACTGTTGCTCTATTCATTTCAATCTAATGAAAAAACGAACGTTGAAAGAAATGATGGATGCATTATTTATAAGTTTGGGTTTACAACAAAACTTGTGTGGAGGAACATTTTTTACTGCAAAAGGGAACAACAAAAAAATTGTCTCTTTAGAAAGAAAGCAATTTTGTTTGTTCTGAACACAATATATTCCATATGAGAAACGAAAAGGAAGGAAATCCATCTTGAAATATTTCAATGTGTGAGGGTATCTAGCTAAAATTCAAGTTCGTATTCTTAAAACGATTAAAATAGTACCTAAGATTGTGGACTACAAACTTAGATTTGAAAATAGTCTAGGGAAAGGTGTAAACTGTTGGGTTTTATTTGCCCTAAATTTCTTACCATAGATAGGTTTTCCTTTTAGGAAAAGGTTTTGGATTGACTAATCCTTTTTCTGGTAGGAAAAGGCTTAGGACTCTATAAATAGAGGCATGTTCCTTCTAACTTAATCGGCATTCACAATGTAGTCTTAAAGGCTTTGAGAGTTTTGGTTAGGGGGAGATTTTGAGGGTCACAAGCTTGATACGTTATCGCTTGTTTGAACCTCCCATGTATTCCGAGTGAATTGGTTGAGGTTGTTTCTCTCTATATTTTGTACTCTCATATTTATAGTGGATTGCTCATGTCCTTTGTGGACGTAGGTCGATTGACCTAACCACGTTAAATCTTTGTGTCTTTTGGTATATTTCTCGTTGTCTTCTTACTCGTGGTCTTTTGAGGTTTGCTTTGCTAGATTCCGCGTTTACACTTGCTTATTTTCGGTCCCAACAAGTTGTATCATAGCTGGATTCAATGACGGAGTCAGGTTCAGTGGTTCGATAATCGATTATTGAACCAGGTTACAAAGATGTGTTCATCTTGACGGGTGTAGTTCTGGCCGCAACCTTTTTGACAGTAATGAAGATAATTGTTGGAGAAATTCTTTCAGAGAGGTTCTTTGTGTTGAGACATAAATTTTGCAAAGGAGATTATGGAGAGGAGAAGCAAGTTGTTGAAGATTAAGTGAAGAAGGTGGACAAATTTGGTTTGTCAGAAATTCAGGCCAAAGGGGAGATTAGTTGGGTTTTATTTGCCCTAAATTTCTTACCATAAATAGGTTTTCCTTTTAGGAAAAGGTTTTGGATTGACTAATCCTTTTTCTTGTAGGAAAAGGTTTAGGACTCTATAAATAGAGGCATGTTCCTTCTATTTTAATTGGCATTCACAATGTAGTCTTAAAGATCTTTGAGAGTTTTGGTTAGAGGGAGAATTTGTGGGTCACAAGTTTGATACGTTATCACTTGTGTGAACCTCCCATGTATTCCGAGTGAATTGCTTGAGGTTATTTCTCTCTGTATTTTGTACTCTCAAATTTATAGTGGATTGCTCATGTCCTTTGTGGACGTAGGTTGATTGACCTAACCACGTTAAATCTTTGTGTCTTTTGGTATATTTCTCGTTGTTTTCTTATTCGTAATGCAAACAACGGAAGATAGCGATGCAAACCTCGAAAGACCACGAGTAAGAAGAAAACGAGAAATATACCAAAAGACACAAAGATTTAACGTGGTTCAGTCAATCGACCTACATCCATAAAGGAGATGAGCAATCCACTATAAATATGAGAGTACAAAATACAGAGGGAAACAACCTCAACCAATTCACTCGGAATACATGGGAGGTTCACACAAGCGATAACGTATCAAACTTGTGACCCACAAATTCTCCCTCTAACAAAAACTCTCAAAGCTCTTAAGACTACATTGTGAATGCCGATTAAGTTAGAAGGAACGTGCCTCTATTTATAGAGTCCTAAACATTTTCCTACCAGAAAAAGGATTAGTCAATCCAAAACCTTTTCCTAAAAGGAAAACCTATTTATGGTAAGAAATTTAGGGCAAATAAAACCCAACATAAACGACCTTGGAAAAAACAAGAGGAGAATGTACTTAATAAAGAGATTCATAGGCGTAGTAAATTTCAAAGGATATCTACTTCCTTCAAATATAGTTTTGTAACATTTCTTGTGTCGTTTGTAGACTCATCCTTTTGTTAAGATGGTGTCAATAGTGAAATTGATGAAATATTGAGCAACCATCTTAGATGTTAATTGATCTTCTTCCAAAACAAAAACATTTCAATTCAAAGTGAAGCTTCAGAAGGACAATGAAAGTTCATGAAAATATTGAAAAATATAGAGCAAGATTTTGTGACAAATACAGAACAAGACTTATGTGTTGTATTATTTAATACTATGTTTGGTAGGAATTTCGGGTCTATGTATTATCAATCTAGGGATTAGTTATGCACCCTACATGGTATTAGAGGGTGTATAAGTAATACCTTCCATTTGGTGGTATTAGCTCTAATACCATGCGACCAATCTAGGTAAAGTCAAAAATACCCCTTCTAATCCTTTTATTTATTTTATATTTTATATTTTATATTTATACTAATAAATTATTTAAATAAATTAGCTTACAAATTTTATTATTTAGATATAATTTTTTATTTCTAAAATATGAGTTAGTTAATCTATTTATTATTAGTATAAAATATTATAATCCGACTAATATGCTAATTTGATGTATGAATTTAAGAACAATTCATAACTAAAATATTGTCTCTTAACGAAAGTTCATTTAATATTACATAAGTAGTCTAAAACAAGAGAATGTATATGTATATATACACACATCTCTAGTATAAAAATAGTTTGATTTATTTTTCTATATATATTTTCTTAATTTTATGATAAAGAGTTTTTTAAAAAATTTTACTGATACAAATCAAAGTTCAATAAATTTTGTTTATAAATCATTATAGTTGTGTGACCTTTTGAGATATTAACTTGTAACGACCCGCTAGATCGTTATGAAAACTAAGACTAGTTTGACTCTTTTTGAAAATTTAAATGGGTACTTATAAATTATTCGAAGACTAAGAGTATTTAGTTGATAAAAATTTTAGTGAAGAATTAATATAGTTAATAGTTAATGGGTCATATCCATAATTTATTCAATATCTTATACTTGACCCATTAATTTATTTAAGTTAGTTGGATTAGTTTATTTGTTATAATTAATTAACATTAGAAAAACAGAAAAATAAAAGGGTTCAAAAACTACCGGCGGCGTGGGAATAATAGTTACTCGTGAGTCGTGTATTGCAGGTGAGCTTTTAATCTAATTGTGTTACTGAATGTTCATAATAATATATTATTTTGATTTTTTTAGATTTAATGGGATAATATAGTGCAAAAGTGGTGGGGTTAGGTGTGTGTTAGTCATTGAGCGAAGGAGTTTTAACTTTTATTGTTTTCTGTTTTATATTTATATGTCAATTTTCCAATTTTGCTTTGTATACCTGCAAGGTTAGTGGACAAATTTTGTGACTTTCCAATTCTTCTTTTATAGATAAAATTATTATTTTTCTAAGGTTTTGATATGAGTTTCAAGAATGCAATGGTCATAATAGGTAGAAAGAGACGATTAAATAATGGTTCCATATTATGGGTCATTACTAGTACTTGGTTGAATTTTTTTTGATTTTCAAATGGCTGCCAGCGATAGTTCTCTTTATTTTTTGGATTGAGAAATTGTATGCAAAGATGCAGATGTATAGGAATTTGAGGTGCAACAAATTAGTTCTTCGTAAATGGTTTTAAGTTGGCTTATTTTCTTATTATTATCACATTAAGATACTAGTTTTTGGTATATTTAGATAGGTAATTAATTATTAGGTGTATATTATATTAAGATTGAATTTTAGGGTATTTGGAGAGATGAAAGTTCAATTCTTGACTTAAAATTTAGCAAGTATAATAATTTTTGGCATATAAACTATATCAAGATTTGGAAGTTGATTAGAATTATGAGTGAGTTTTTGGGTCTATGATAGACATACAATAATTTGAAAGTCTACAAACTCGCTTACTTATGAATACTGCGTAATTGGTAGATTGTGAACATTTCGAAACTTTGCGAAAAGGGAAGGAACTATCTTCAAGATTCGTGGCACGAGGTTCAGCTCTTAAGGTTTGTTAAGAATTTTAGACTTGTTGAAGGTCGTTTTCCTAATTAAATTTTAAAAAAAATGAAATAGACAAAGGGGTAATGGCGAAAAATGGGGGTCTCGTATCAATGGTGTGACGGGCATTGGTACGAGTACCGGTGTTATATAAAGGAAATTTACTACTATAGAATGTGGATTGTAATTTTAGAATGCCAAAGCATATGGGCATTAGCTGATATATTATTGAGTTGAAATCCTTGTGTGATTATGTTTTATTTATTTTACCCGTATAGTTGTGATTATTGAGGTGGTTATGTATTATGTTCATATTGATTGATTGAGATGCGTCATCATCCCCTATATTGAATTAATATTGTGCACATGCATAGACATGAGACTGAGTATAAGTTTGGCACGTGGAGATCATCCGTGCTGGGACGGTGAGATGTTAAGATTGTAATTTGGGCACGTGGAGACCGTCCGTGCGAAAATAGTTTGATATTATTATAGTGTGTTGAGATCGTCCGCACAGGCACGTGGAGATCGTTCGTGTCGGTATAAGGACTCCGCGAGTCCCCCATGGGTCATGAACTCTCGATGGATTTCCGAGGAGTATCATGTATATACGGTTGAGTGAGTACTGGGTATTCTGAGACATATCATTACATGGTATCATATTGCATTGCATTTCATCCCATCATTCGTTCTTAATGATAATATGTTTCGTTTGGTGTTTGGAAAATACTAAATGTTGATTTCCTTTATTGATGAAACTTAAATAGTAAGTGTATATATATATATATATATATATATATATATATATATATATATATACACACACATACTTGTATAATTTAAGAATTTATTTTCTTGTATAACTCCCGTCACTAGTTCTTCGTTGTCGGTCAATGAGACATACTAGGTACACGTGGTTTCGTACTCATACTACACTTGGTGCACTCTTTGTGGTGCAGATTCGATTATGAGTGAGAGCACATCTCGTGGAGCAAATTGAGTCCGAGCATGAAGTTCTTGGAGTTGTGGTGAGCTGCTTGGATGTTCTGTGGCCCACACCTCCCTCTATCTTATTTATTCTGTTATTAGTATTCAGACAAGATATCCCTTATGCTAGATTTTTCATTTAGTTTAAGACTTGCATTGACTTTTAGAAGCTCTTGTACTTAAGACACCAATTCTTTGAGTGATATATTTTTAGCTTCCGCATTTCGTACGTATAAGGAACCCAATGTTGGAGATTCTTGCTAAGTGTTAGTCTTTTTACTCATTTGTTGGTTTAGTTGGGTTAATATGTTGGGTTGTCTTACCTATTGGTTGGGAACATAGGTGCCATCACGACTTGCAAATTTGGGTCGTGACATAACTCTAAGTTATTAAGAAGACAATTATTTACTCTCAAATAATTTAAAAGAGAAAATAGTGAACATGAATATAAATTTTATTCTCATAGCTAGTTAGAATTTTTATAAAAAATAATATCGTCTGTTAATTGTCTAGTTTGACCAATAACATGAAATATAAAATCTCAGAATAACTCTAGGGTATAATTAAAAAAAAATTGTAACCTTTTAAACCACACACAAAATTAGGTAAAAATAATGAACCAAACACTTGATAAAAATAATCCCTACATTACTAATCACTGCATTACCAATCTCTGCATTACTAATCGATGCATTACTAATCCTTGCATTATTGATATTTGTACCAAACGACCCCTAAAATCACAAACTCATTGTTTGTTTGTATATTGGTGATCTTTTTATCATCAATAGAGACCTAATGACATAAACGTTATTAATGTATGCTATAATGCAACTTTGATATGAAAAATGATAGAGTTGCTGATGCGATTTTAGATATAAGAATCCATAGAACTCCATAATGTTTAGCATTATCACAGTTTCATTGCATTGAAAAAGTACTTGACTAGTTCAAATGTTTGGGTTTCAATATCGTCAAGTCTCCAATAAATGTGAGTTTTGCATTTCAAAAGAGTGAAGGCAAAAGTGACTCACAATTGGATTGTGCTAGAGTATTGGAAAGTATGATGTATATCACGAAGTGTGCCCGATCAGATATAACATGTACTATAAATGAACGGAGTCAGGTCACGAGTGATCCCAATCAAACTCATTGGATGACAATGAAAAGAGTTTTGTAGTACTTAAGAAATACTTAAAACTACATCTTGTATTTTAACAATATCCATCATTATTGAAAGGATATCGTGATAAAAATTGGATCACCAGACAAATGAAGTAAAATTCACGAGTGTATATATATTTACTCTTGATAAAGGATCAGTCTCTTGGAAATATTTCAAAAAAGACAAGTATCGTTAGCTCTATATTAAAGATTTTTGAGCTAAGTGTTCTAGATAAGGTCGGCGAATAAGTTGAAAGACTTTGAAATTTTTTAATAGATATTCTCTTATTGCCCATTCCATTGGCATCAGTATGCATAAACTTTGATAGTCAAGATGCAATAGGCAGGGCATGAAGCATGATGTATAACAGAAAGTATCGTCATATAGGACATAGACATAATACCATTAGAAAATTACTCTCTAGTGGAATTATTAGAATTGACCATGTAAAGTCAAAGAATAATGTTTCGGATCCACTTACAACAAATTCTAACTAGAGAGAAAGCTTAAATATCATCTAAAGGAATGGGTTAACGGCTTAGGATAAGTCATCATGATAGTAACTCTATCTAGCAGACTGGAGATCCCCACGAGCTAGATTCAACAGAAAAACAATGTTGATAATGCTCAAGAATAAGGATACAACATTAAGGCTTGTTAGTGAGTTAATAAAGTTTAATGGTTTTAATGATTTACTAAGTTTGGCAGAGTTAAAATAATAGTCTATCTACGCGATAACATGGTTAGAAATCACCTATGTGAGTGTGAAGTGTAAGTAGTTTTGAAGAAGATGATTGTCAAAAGCCCATTCTCTATACACTCATGAAACCAGGATGTGTTCATCGCTGAAACGAACACACCCGTAAGAACGATAAAATGTAGAGGGTTAATTGTGTGATATGTGGTTGTCTATGTATACACCAAAGCTCGACGGTTCAAAGATTTCACATCTAGCGATTGACCGAGTATATCCGACATATGTTCACTACTGAAAGTCCAAGGGAAAACCTAATTATCCAAATGCAATTAATTCATACTTGTAAAGTACACATACTTGTTTTTTTTCTTGGATTCACCCTTATTCATGCGGGGGATTATTGGGTTTTAAAAAGTGTGAATGAATATTGAAGAGTTGCCACTTTTATGAAGAGTTTCAACTTTTATTAAGAGTTGTGACTTCTATGAAAAGTTGCGACTTTTATGAAAAGTTGTGACTTTTATGAATGGTTGTGATCATTCCTAAAGATTGTGACTTTTCCAAAGGTTTGTGACTTTTCCAATAAGGTACAATACAAAACTTTTCACACTTTCCTTTGTTTTCTATAAATTAAGGGTTCTCCTCTCATTTTAGTAGACAGAATTTCTGCACTTCTTCTACAATTTTTAAATCTAGTATTCTAAGAGTACTTTACTCTCGTTGAGTGGATCGTTGACACCAACATTTTGGGTATCAATACACTAGTGGTTGAGATCATTCCATCCTTGTAGGACATATTCCAAATAAAATCTTGGATACTAGAGGGAAATAATTTCCATAAGGGATACCGTGCATTCAGTGGGCTTGATGTTCTTTTTATTTTTTCAGATTCTGGTATGTGTTACATATTTTAAACTTATGAATTAATTTATGTTCTTCACTGGTTCATTAAACACAGATTGACAACAATTCTTCTATAAGAAAAATATTTCAAATATTTTTTCTAATTTGTTTCTGATGTTAGTTTCTCTAATAGTTATAATTTTCTAGTGTAAAAATATTCTTAAACTTTTTTATGTCTTACCAAGTTCTTCAAGATTTTATTCTAAGTATCTTGAGAATACAAATTGAACAACAACTAGTACCTTCTTATTTCGGAAGTTTATCTCTTTTCTCATGATTCGGCTTTAAAAGAAATAAATCATTGTTTTACTTAAAGGATTATTATTATTATTATTATTATTATTATTATTATTATTATTATTATTATTATTATTATTATTATTATTATTATTATATGTATATATATACCCAATCTGTTTAAATTTGAAGACTAAGAAAATATCCTTTTATAGGATATAGAAATCATATGTTTATAACTTTAAATCAAAGTATGTTAGTGATTTTTAAGATATACATTAAATTAATACATTACGTTAGGTTGTTGATGAAAAGAAATATTTATAATTAAATGCATTCGTAATATTTCCCCGTGGATGTTTAATCCATAATAGAGATGAACTCTATGACACAACTTTAGAATAGTTAAAAAAGTGAAGCTTTTGGAACGCCTTATAGCCTCTTATTCATGAATTTGGCGCCTTTCACACTTATGAACAAGACTCTACTTGATGTGACTTGTAAGATTTCACAGGACCTCTTCTTAACCTTGTGCTCTAAATATCAATATATTCTAGACATGACATGGTGTATAAGATCTCGATAGGCGCTACGCAAGCCACTCGACATGCATACAAAAATACAGAATATAAAAAAGAAACATTTAAGTACAATGTCTCATATCATAAACAAAGTTGAACATAACTGTGAAATCACAACTATCTCTTGACAAACCTTTTAAAACATAACAAGGGTGGTTGGGAAGTAACCTATAAGCCACGTAAAAAGTTTCAAAGGAAAATAATGATGCAATAAATGTTTTCATGATCTTGCCCTCTAATTATCAGGACTCACCAATCCAAAGAAATACAGTAACAATTCAAGCGAGCCATAAGTGGAAGGTGATACATAAGATTCTTTATAAGGTAATATAGGAATAAATACGCATTAATACATGGAATACCCTAAGTATGGGAAAATGCATAAAACATTAACATGATCAATGGGGAATTTAACATGATATGTGTAACCAAGCTAAAACATTAATAAAAACCTTTAAAGGACGATAAGTAATTAAACAAGGTCAATGCACACTTGTGTAAGTACGTGATTTTTGACCGAAGTAAAATTATACACTGTTTTAAAGCTTAAAATTTTTTTAAAATTGTGAAATAAATATTTTTGACTTTCATCTTATTCTAGTAAGTTTATTTTATAAATTTTGTAAATAGCAAAAACAATATATATTTTCTTTTAATTTAAATTTTAATAAATAAGCTAGTATTTCTTAATTATATTTTTAGACAAGCTATTTGACTTTTATTATATTTTATTAATTCAAAGAAAATTAGCTAACAATTTTATTATCATTATTATTTGGGATAATGCACAAGTACCCACTCAACCTATGCCCAAAATCTCAGAGACACACTTATACTATACTAAGGTTCTATTACCCCCTGAACTTATTTTATTAATAATTTTGTACCCCTTTTTTGACTTATGTGGCACTATCTTGTGGGCCCAACACTGGTTGACTATTTATTTCAAACTAGTGCCACGTAGACCTAAAAGGGATATTAAATTATTTATAAAATAAGTTCAGGAAGGTAAATAACCTTAGTATAGTATAAGTGTGGCTCTGAAATTTAGAGCATAGGTTGAGGGGGTACTTGTGCATTTTCCCTTATTATTTTATATATCTATTTGATTAAAAACTACCAATAAAAAATTATCCATAACCTATCCACACCCTCCACTTACTCCTCTACTAACCCAAACATTCCCTCACCCCTACACCTGTAACGACCTGTTTAGTTGTTTTGAGCAGCAGATTTTTATTTCTGGAAAACTGGCAGATGTAACGGATGCCACGACGGACCGTCATGGTCACGACGGACCGTCATGGTCACGACGGACCGTCGTGGAGGTCTCGTCCCATGACACTTAGACATTCTGAAATTGGGTACTGAAAATAGACTCTCTGAACGCCACGACGAAATGGCAGGACGGACCGTCTCAGGCACGACGGCCCATCACTGGACTTTTTAACTAAAATCAAGTCTCTGACCCTTGCGACGGACAGCAGGACGGACCGTCGCAGGCACGACGGCCCGTCACGGGCTGCGTAATCCCAAGCGGGGTCGAATTTCTGATTAAATAATTTAAGGGGCGTTTTGGACTATTTCCTGCTTTAATTATAAAGTAATGGGTTAATGTTAATAAGTCTAATTACTTGAGGGATAAAAGAGGTAACCTTAAGTTAATTATTGGATTATTAGTGCCATCTTTTAAAACTTAATTATATGATAATTAGGGTAAAAGAAAGAGGGTTTGAATAAGAAAAAGAAAAAAAACAGCAAGAGAGAGAGAGGATCGAACGAGAGAAAGAGGGAGAATCGAACGAGAAGAGGAAAACACAAGGCTTGGGAAATTCTTGCTTTATCACTAGTCTTCGGTGGAGGTAGGTTATGGTTTTTACACTATTCGTAGTAAACTCTTAATAGCGAATGATATGTGTTGGGTAGTATTATAGAGTCTTCTTTATGCTTAATTGTGTGTATGCATGATGTGATTTTATATATATATGATTGTGATGAAACAAGCATGATGAAGCTATTGAATCCCAAATATTGATAAAAACCTAATCTCTTGTTAATGATGATGCCTTGATATAAAAGAAGGCTTGACGAACTAAAGTGATGAGATGATGACGCCTTGGTATAAAAGAAGGCTTGATGAATTAATAGAATGAGATTAGTGGATCGGAGTGTCACGTACCGACACATAGAATTAGCGGGACGGGTGTCACGAACCGACACGTAGATGTAGTGGATCAGAGTGTCACGTACCGACACATAGAATTAGTGGGACGGGTGTCACGAACCGACACGTAGATGTAGGGGATCGGAGTGTCACGTACCGACACATAGAATTAGTGGGACGGGTGTCACGAACCGACACGTAGATGTAGGGGATCGGAGTGTCACGTACCGACACATTGAATTAGGGGATCGGAGTGTCACGTTCCGACACATAGTAGTAGGGGATCGGAGTGTCACGTTCCGACACATAGTAGTAGGGGATCAGAGTGTCACGTTCCGACACATATTAGTAGAGGATTGGAGTGTCACGTACCGACACAAGAGGAATAAAGATAATGAATCTTGAAAGATGATAATATACTCAATCTAAAGAACATGTATCCCAAACGAGTATGGTATGGAGGCTTGAGTCCTCACAGATATGTTTCGGTGATGCTACAAATGATGTTTGTACTTGTTGCTATCACATGTTAAGAATATTAGTTGATTTTATGATGTTATCTGAGATATATTGCTTTCTATTTTGAGGTGGTCGATGATATCTACTCAGTACTTGTGGTTGTACTGACCCCCTACTTTTATGTTTTCTTCTTGTATATTGTGGTATGCAGCAAACGTGCCGTCATCTTCGACTCAACAGTAATTCTAGCCAGTCTTCGTCACACCGGATCTTCAGGGTGAGCTAATGCTTCTAGCTTGGACTGGATCTCCTTCCTCATGTCTTGATGCCTTGAAGTTTCGGCATAGACTAACTTTTATTTGTTTTAGCTTCTTAGAATACTCTTAGTTTAGTAAATTGATCATAGATGTTCTTGTGGTGATGACTTCCAGATTTTTGAGAAATAATAGATGTTGAATTTTAGAAGTTATTGAATTGTCTTTTATTTATGAGTTTAAGTCTTCCGCATTGCTTTATGTTGATATTAAATTGAAATGGTAAGGTTTAGATTGGTTGGTTCGCTCACATAGGAGGGTAAATGTGGGTGCCAGTCGCGATCCGATTTGGGTCGTGACAACTTTGTATCAGAGCATTAGGTTCGTTGGTCTCATCACACAAGAACAGGTCTAGTAGAGTCTTAGGGAACGGTAGGGGGACACCTTTACTTTTCTTTGAGAGGCTATAAGACTTTAGGAAAACTCCATTCTTTCTTTTCTTCTTTCGTGCTATTACTTGAATCCAATTGGTATCTAGGTGATACAAATTGGTATATGACCATCTTCACTCTATTTCGCAGATGGTTAGAACTAGAGCAACGACTACGCCAACAACAACATCGGCAAGACAAGAAGCGTCTGAGCCAGCCACTGGGGCTGTAGCTCAGAGAGAAGTAGTGACAAGAGGCCGTGGAAGAGGACGTGGCAGGACGTCCTCTAGAGGAAGAGGATGAGCACCTAGCCCATCTGGTACTAGGGCGGTGACTCCTCCACCGACTGAGGAAGTAGTAAGAGAAGGGGAGGATGGGGAGAATGAACAAGTGCAGAATGAGGAATTGCCACCCCAACCTACCCCAGAAATGATCAATCAGGTTCTCGCTTATCTTAGTGGGTTGTCTGATCAGGGTCAGACACCTCCAGTGTTTTCTGCACCAACACCTCCGGTATCAGGGGTACAACATGCAGCCACTATGGCTCCTCGTATGGATGCCTCATTGGACATAGGCACGTTTCCACGTCTGACTACTGGGCCTATAATGACAAGTGATCAGCATGAACTTTTCAGTAAGTTCTTGAAATTGAAACCTCCAGTCTTCAAGGGTGCTGAATCTGAAGATGCTTACGATTTTCTGGTTGACTGTCATGAGCTACTACACAAGATGGGTATAGTAGAACGGTTTGGTGTTGAGTTCGTGAGTTATCAGTTTCAAGGGAACGCCAAAATGTGGTGGCGGTCACATGTTGAGTGTCAACCAACAGAGGCACCACCTATGACTTGGACCTCATTCTCTAGCTTGTTTATGGAGAAGTATATCCCTCGGACTTTGAGGGATAGGAAAAGGGATGAGTTCTTAAGCCTAGAGCAAGGTAGGATGTCGGTCAATGCATATGAGGCTAAGTTTCGTGCGCTATCCAGATATGCCACCCAACTTTGTTTCAGTCCACAAGAGCGGATTCGCCGTTTTGTGAAGGGGTTGAGGTCAGATTTGCGAATTTCAGCCTTACAGGTAGCGGCCACAGCGAAAACTTCTCAAGAAGTAGTAGACTTCGTAGTAGAGGTGGAAGGAGTGAAGCAAGATGAATTCACCATGGCATCGACATCAAAGAGGTTTCGAAAGGGAGGTGAGTTTAATGGTTCTTACTCTAGAGGACAGGGTTCCGGAGGTTACTCAGTTCGACCCATTCAGTCTTCACTACAGACTGTAGTTGGGGGTCCACCTCAGACCGGTCAACACTTCTCTGAGAGACCTATGCTTGACTCTAGAGAGTGTTATGGATGTGGGGAGACTGGACATATTAGGAGGAATTGTCCCAAACAGAGTTATAGACCCCCAATAGCTAGAGGCAGAGGTGGTCATGCTAGAGGCCGTTATTCTGGAGGATGTGGTGGTCGAGGTAATGGTGGTCACCAAAACTGCCGTGGTGATGGGCAAACGGGAGCCACTACATCACAACATGGTAGGGACAACGGACAAACAAACGAAAGGGCCCATTGTTATGCTTTCCCTGGAGAGATCGGAGGCGGAGACATCTGATGCTGTCATCATAGGTAATCTTCTGGTTTGTGATTGCATGGCTTCTGTATTGTTTGATCCTGGATCCACATTTTCTTATGTATCTTCCTCATTTGCTAATGGTCTAAATTTACATTGTGAATTACTTGATATGCCTATTCGTGTTTCTACTCCGGTGGGTGAGTCTGTGGTAGTTGAAAAGGTATATAGGTCTTGTTTGGTGAACTTTGTGGGGAGCAACACTTATGTAGATTTGGTTATCTTAGAAATGGTTGATTTTGATGTAATTCTGGGTATGACTTGGCTTTCTCCGCAATTTGCGATCTTGGATTGTAATGCTAAAACGGTGACGTTAGCCAAGCCTGGGACAGATCCGTTAGTGTGGGAGGGTGACTACACTTCCAATTCGGTGCGTATAATCTCCTTTCTTCGTGCTAAGAAAATGGTTAGTAAAGGGTGTTTAGCTTTCTTGGCACATCTCAAGGATGACACTACCCAAGTACCTTTGATTGAGTCGGTTTCGGTGGTCCGTGAGTTTCTGGATGTGTTCTCTACAGATCTTCCTGGTATGCCACCATATAGGGATATTGACTTCTGTATTGATCTTGAACCGGGTACTCGCCCCATTTCTATACCCCCTTATAGAATGGCTCCCGCGGAGTTGAGAGAGTTAAAATCCCAACTTCAAGAGTTGTTGAGCAAAGACTTCATTAGACCAAGTGCATCTCCTTGGGGTGCTCCGGTTTTGTTTGTGAAGAAGAAGGATGGGAGTTTTCGGATGTGCATAGACTACCGGCAGTTGAACAAGGTAACCATAAAGAACAAGTATCCTCTTCCTCGCATTGATGACTTGTTCGATCAGTTACAAGGTGCTTGTGTCTTCTCTAAGATTGACTTGAGATCCGGTTATCCTCAATTGAAAATACGGGCAACGGATGTGCCAAAGACTGCTTTTAGAACCTGGTATGGGCATTACGAATTTGTAGTGATGTCTTTTGGTCTTACGAATGCCCCTGCTGCGTTCATGAGTTTGATGAACGGGATTTTTAAGCCATATTTGGATCTCTTTGTGATCGTGTTTATTGATGATATGTTGATATACTCCAAGAGTAAGAAGGAACACGAGGAGCATTTGAGAATGGTGTTGGAAATGTTGAGGGAGAAAAAGCTTTATGCCAAATTCTCCAAGTGTGAGTTTTGGCTAGATTCAGTGTCCTTCTTGGGGCACGTGGTTTCCAAGGATGGAGTGATGGTGGATCCTTCTAAGATCGAAGTAGTGAAGAATTGGGTAAGACCTACTAATGTGTCAGAAATAAGGAGCTTTGTTGGGTTAGCTAGCTACTACCGCCGATTTGTCAAGGGATTCTCTTCTATTGCTTCCCAACTGACGAACTTGACTAAGAAAAATGTTCCATTGGTATGGTCGAATGAGTGTGAGGAAAGCTTTCAGAAGCTCAAGACTCTGTTGACTACCGCACCTATCCTTACCTTGCCAGTGGAGGGTAAGAACTTCATTGTTTATTGTGATGCCTCCTATTCTGGTTTGGGTGCAGTACTAATGCAAGAGAAAAATGTGATTGCTTATGCTTCGAGGCAATTAAAAGTGCATGAACGTAATTATCCGTCCCATGATTTAGAGTTGGCCGCGGTAGTGTTTGCATTAAAGCAATGGAGACACTATCTATATGGGGTTAAGTGTGAAGTCTATACAGATCATCGTAGTTTACAGTATGTCTTTACTCAGAGAGATTTGAATTTGAGACAGAGGAGATGGATGGAACTACTGAAGTACTACGACATCACTATCTTGTATCATCCGGGGAAGGCGAATGTTGTAGCGGATGCTTTAAGTAGAAAGGCGGGAAGCATGGGAAGTCTAGCTCACTTGCAAGCTTCTAGACGCCCATTGGCTAGAGAAGTTCAGATTCTGGCTAACGACCTTATGAGATTAGAAGTAAATGAGAAAGGAGGATTTTTAGCTTGTGTGGAGGCAAGAACTTCCTTTCTTGACAAGATCAAGGGGAAACAGTTTGATGATGAGAAACTAAGCCGAATTCGGGATATGGTGTTGCGAGGAGAGGCTAAAGAAGCGATAATGGATGAGGAAGGTGTTTTGAGAATTAAGGGAAGGGTATGTGTACCCCGTGTTGATGATTTGATCCACACTATTCTTACAGAGGCTCATAGTTCCGGATATTCTATACATCCTGGTGCAACCAAGATGTACCGTGACCTAAGGCAACACTTTTGGTGGAGTAGAATGAAGCGCGACATTGTTGAGTTTGTTGCCAAATGTCCAAATTGTCAACAAGTAAAGTATGAACACCAGAGGCCCGGAGGAACACTTCAGAGAATGCCCATTCCTGAATGGAAGTGGTAGAGAATTGCAATGGACTTCGTGGATGGTCTTCCAAAGACATTGGGTAAGTTTGATTCCATTTGGGTGATTGTGGATAGGTTAACTAAATCTGCTCATTTCATTCCTGTCAAGGTGACTTACAATGCAGAGAAGTTAGCCAAACTTTACATCTCAGAGATTGTTCGGTTGCATGGGGTTCCACTATCCATCATATCAGATAGAGGTACGCAATTTACTTCTAAGTTTTGGAAAACATTGCATGCGGAATTGGGTACTAGGTTGGACCTTAGTACCGTGTTCCATCCTCAGACCGATGGTCAGTCTGAGCGAACGATTCAAGTGTTGGAGGATATGCTTCGTGCGTGTGTGATAGAATTTGGTGGTCATTGGGATAACTTCTTACCCTTAGCGGAGTTTTCATACAATAATAGCTATCACTCGAGTATTGACATGGCTCAATTTGAAGCACTGTATGGTAGGAGATGTAGGTCCCCCATTGGTTGGTTTGATGCATTCGAGGTTAGGCCTTGGGGTACTGATCTTTTGAGGGATTCGATAGAGAAAGTGAAGTCCATTCAAGAAAAGCTTCTAGCGGCGCAAAGTAGGCAAAAAGAATATGCAGATCGAAAGGTTAGAGACTTAGAGTTCATGGAGGGTGAACAAGTCTTGTTGAAAGTTTCGCCAATGAAAGGGGTGATGCGGTTTTGTAAAAGAGGCAAGCTAAGCCCAAGGTACATTGGTCCCTTTGAAGTACTTAAGCGAGTAGGGGAGGTGGCTTATGAGTTAGCCTTGCCTCCAGGGCTGTCCGGAGTGCATCCGGTATTCCATGTGTCGATGTTGAAAAGATACCATGGGGATGGAAACTACATTATCCGTTGGGATTCAGTTTTGCTTGATGAGAATTTGTCTTATGAGGAAGAGCCTGTTGCTATTTTAGATAGAGAAGTTCGCAAGTTGAGGTCAAGGGAGACTGCATCCATCAAGGTGCAATGGAAGAATCGAACGGTTGAAGAAGCTACTTGGGAGAAGGAGGCAGATATGCAAGAAAGATACCCACATCTGTTTACAGACTCAGGTACTTCCTTTCACTCTTGTTTTTCTTCTCATGATCTTTCGAGGACGAACGATGGGTAAATTGGTATCTATTGTAACGACCTGTTTAATCGTTTTGAGCAGCAGATTTTTATTTCTGGAAAACTGGTAGATGCAACGGATGCCACGACGGACCGTCATGGTCACGACGGACCGTCATGGTCACGACGGACCGTCATGGTCACGACGGACCGTCATGGTCACGACGGACCGTCATGGTCACGACATACGGTCATGGTCACGACGGACCGTCATGGTCACGACGGACCGTCATGGTCACAACGGACCGTCGTGGAGGTCTCGTCCCATGACACTTAGAAATTCTGAAATTGGGTACTGAAAATCGACTCTCTGAACGCCACGACGAAATGGCAGGATGGACCGTCTCAGGCACGACGGCCCGTCACAAGACTTTTTAACTAAAATCAAGTCTCTGACCCTTGCGACGGACAGCAGGACGGACCGTCGCAGGCACGACGGCCCGTCACGGGCTGCGTAATCCCAGGCGGGGTCGGATTTCTGATTAAATAATTTAAGGGGCGTTTTGGACTATTTCCTGCTTTAATTATAAAGTAATGTGTTAATGTTAATAAGTCTAATTACTTGAGGGATAAAAGAGGTAACCTTAAGTTAATTATTGGATTATTAGTGCCATCTTTTAAAATTTAATTATATGATAATTAGGGTAAAAGAAAGAGGGTTTGAATAAGAAAAAGAAAAAGAACAGCAAGAGAGAGAGAGGATTGAACGAGAGAAAGAGGGAGAATCGACGAGAAGAGGAAAACACAAGGCTTGGGAAATTCTTGCTTGATCACTAGTCTTCGGTGGAGGTAGGTTATGGTTTTTACACTATTCGTAGTAAACTCTTAATAGCGAATGATATGTGTTGGGTAGTATTATAGAGTCTTCTTTATGCTTAATTGTGTGTATGCATGATGTGATTTTATATATATATGATTGTGATGAAACAAGCATGATGAAGCTATTGAATCCCAAATCTTGATAAAAACCTAATCTCTTGTTAATGATGATGCCTTGATATAAAGAAGGCTTGATGAACTAAAGTGATGAGATGATGACGCCTTGGTATAAAAGAAGGCTTGATGAATTAATAGAATGAGATTAGTGGATCGGAGTGTCACGTACCGACACATAGAATTAGTGGGACGGGTGTCACGAACCGACACGTAGATGTAGGGGATCGGAGTGTCACGTACCGACACATAGAATTAGTGGGACGGGTGTCACGAACCGACACGTAGATGTAGGGGATCGGAGTGTCACGTACCGACACATAGAATTAGTGGGACGGGTGTCACGAACCGACACGTAGATGTAGGGGATCGGAGTGTCACGTACCGACACATTGAATTAGGGGATCGGAGTGTCACGTTCCGACACATAGTAGTAGGGGATCAGAGTGTCACGTTCCGACACATAGTAGTAGGGGATCGGAGTGTCACGTTCCGACACATAGTAGTAGAGGATTGGAGTGTCACGTACCGACACAAGAGGAATAAAGATAATGAATCTTGAAAGATGATAATATACTCAATCTAAAGAACATGTATCCCAAACGAGTATGGTATGGAGGCTTGAGTCCTGACAGATATGTTCGGTGATGCTATAAATGATGTTTGTACTTGTTGCTATCACATGTTAAGAATATTAGTTGATTTTATGATGTTATCTGAGATATATTGCTTTCTATTTTGAGTTGGCCGATGATATCTACTCAGTACTTGTGGTTGTACTGACCCCCTACTTTTATGTTTTCTTCTTGTATATTGTGGTATGAGCAAACGTGCCGTCATCTTCGACTCAACAGTAATTCTAGCCAGTCTTCGTCACACCGGATCTTCAGGGTGAGCTAATGCTTCTAGCTTGGACTGGATCTCCTTCCTCATGTCTTGATGCCTTGAAGTTTCGGCATAGACTAGCTTTTATTTGTTTTAGCTTCTTAGAATACTCTTAGTTTAGTAAATTGATCATAGATGTTCTTGTGGTGATGACTTCCAGATTTTGGGGAAATAATTGATGTTGAATTTTAGAACTTATTGAATTGTCTTTTATTTATGAGTTTAAGTCTTCCGCATTGCTTTATGTTGATATTAAATTGAAATGGTAAGGTTTAGATTGGTTGGTTCGCTCACATAGGAGGGTAAATGTGGGTGCCAGTCGCGATCCAATTTGGGTCGTGACAACACCATTATAAACCCACAAACATACACTAATATATCAGCAACAATTTGAACAACATGCAGGGAGGAGGTATAGAAAAAAGAAAATAGAAGATAGCCAAACATAAATACCAAAAAAAAAAGGGAGGATTAGAAAGAGACACCAAGAATCAACATACACGCAAAACACAGAAAAAAAAGAAAAAAGTTAGCAACAGCCAAACAAAAAACACATGCACAAAAAACATTAGCATATGAGTTTGAGGTTTTTTTCGTGGTTTCAAGTTCGTAATTCCTAAATCCTTTTTTCTCATGAAATTATTTTCACAAGAGGTAACACTTAATTTAACTTTATTTTATATTAGTTTTATATCATGATTATATAATAATAAACTGTAATATATGAAAATTGTTAAATTTTCTCATGTGTTTAAACCATTAATTTTTATTGATGTTATAATATGAAGTATATTTAAATCTTTCATCTCAACTTAATTTTTAAATCATTTATGTAGTCATATTTAGTGCAAAATTGTTATAACAAATCGTAGTTTATTTCTTGTTTAAACAACCTATAGTTTATTTTGTATTTAAGTAACACTATTTTTCAACTTTATTCTTATTTTCATTTTTTTTATGATGATACGTGTAGCTATGGCTTAATAAATTGAAATGATGAGAATAATTTACGACAAAGACTCATTATATAAAGATGTTAATTTTAATTAGTAGATTTTTCTTATAGGAGAAAATACATCATTACCCCATTCAACTATGACACTTTTTTTTAAAAGACACTTGAAGTTTGTAAAGGTTCTAGAAACCCCTTAAACAATTTAAATACGGTAAAAATATCCCCGTTTTTGGTCAACCCCAATGTTTAGAAGGGAAGTGAATACACGCACCAACCGATACTTACCATGTGTCAATTATTTTATTTTAATATTATAACTTTTTTTTAAAATTGCATATATGTTTTTTTTTATTCTATTTATTTTTCTAAAATAAAAAAATCTGTGTTCTTTCTTATTTCATTCAACAACGCCGGCGACCTCTTCTTTCTCACTGCGCCAACGATTCACTACCAATATAGCCACCACCCACCACGCTTTAACACCATCTCAACATTTTCTCTAGAAAATAACCACGTCGGCGACCTTTTCTTTCCCACTGCGTCCATGATTAACTACCATAGCCACCACCCACCAAACTATAACACCATCTAAACCATTTTCTCTAGCAAATCAAAAATAAGATCGAAAAAAGTAAAACACTATCAAATCTCCGGCGCTTTTTCTTTGATCTTCAACCATTTTTGTATACTTCAGATTTAATTTTTGCTCAAAATCAAATATTTATTGTATATCAAAATGAAATTCTTCCTCAGACTCAAATATGATATTTTTACTCAATTTGAACTTGATCTCCGGGTTTATCCTCAATCATTTATCAAATTTACAATGCTTCTTTTATCGGCCCTTTCCGATCTTCCTCCGCAACCTCTCTCAGCTTTCATCACTTTCTATGTCAATAATCTCCATTAGTTTGAGGAAAATTTGATTTCCCTGCTGAAAATGGATCGGATAAATCTTCCCGGTAAAAGAGAAAAGTAATAAAAATAATAAAAATGTAAAACAAATAAAGTTAAATAAATTGGTATTTTATTTAAATAAATGTTAAAATAAATTATGATATTTTTTTACTTGTATCACTCGCTATTGGAGAGTGCATTACACTCTATGTGCCATATAGGATCGTAAAGGGATAATAAATCAACTCTAAACAAGAATAAGGGGATATTAGGATCTTTTTAAAGTTTTAGTGTCTTTTTTAAAAAATGTATCATAGTTGAATGGGGTAATTATGTATTTTTTTTTATGTTAATGATTTAAAAAAGATTAAATGTCACGCCCCAAAACGAGCCGCGAGTGGTACCCACATTTACTCTCCTATGTGAGCGAACCAACCAATCTAATCCCAACATTCCAACCATAATAAACATAAAATAATGCGGAAGACTTAAAACTCATTAACCAAATCAATTAAATAACTTCTAAAATTTATCAATTACTATCCCCAAAAACCTGGAAGTCATCACCATAAGAACATCTATCCTCAAATTACTAAATCTAAGAGTATTTAGGAAGCTAAAATAAATAAACAGCTAGTCCATGCCGAAACTTCAAGGCATCAAGACATGAAGGAGAAGATCCAGTCCAAGCTAGAAGCAATAGCCCACCCTGAGATCTGACGTGATGAAGACTGGCTAGAGTTGCGGTTGAGTTGAGGACGATGGCACGTTTGCTGCACTCCACAATTAACAAGAAAAGAAACATACAAGTAGGGGTCAGTACAAAACACAAGTACTGAGTAGGTATCATCGGCCAACTCAAAATAGAAAACAATATATTTCAGATAATAACATAAAATCAACTAATATTCTTAACAGGTGACAACAACATTTACCATAACCCTTGTCCATAAGACCAAGCACATCTATGAGGACTAAAGACTCCACACCCTACTCATTTGGGAAACAGGTTCTTTATATTGAGTATATTAACATATAACAAGATTCATTCTCTTTACTATCCTGGTGTCGGAACGTGACACTCCGATCCACTACTATCCTGGTGTCGGAATGTGACACCCGATCCACTACTATCCTGGTGTCGGAACGTCACACCCGATCCATTACTATCCTGGTGTCGGAACGTGACACTCCGATCCACTACTATCCTGGTGTCGGAACGTGACACCCGATCCATTAACCTCATTCTATTAGTTCATCAAGCCTTCTTTTATGCCAAGACATCATCATTAACAAAGAGGTTTTGAAGGTTTGAGATGCAACAGCCTCATCATGCTAATTCATCACAATTATATAATCACATCATGCATGAAGACAATTAAGCATATAGGAGACTTTACAATACTACCCAATACATATCATTCGCTATTAAGAGTTTACTACGAAGTAGCATAAACCATAACCTACCACCACTGAAGTATTCATGATCACGACAGCTACTCCTAGAAATCTTCGCTTTCCTCTTCGTTCTCTCTTCTCTCGCTCGTTTCTCCCTCTCTCTTTGTTCTTTCTATTTTTCTTATTCAAAACCCTTTTCTTTTACCCTAATTGTCATATAATTAAGTATAAAAGATGATAAAAATAACCCACTATTTATTTCAAGGTTATCTCCTTTAACCCCCAAATAATTGAATTATTAACATTAAACCACTAACTTTATAATTATAAGCAGGAATAGTCCAAAACGCCCGTTAAAACATTTAACAGAAATCCGACCCAGTCAGGGTTACGCAGCCTGTGACGGTCCGTCGTGCCTACGACGGTCCGTCCTGCAGAGTCGTCACAGAGTTCAGAAACTCAATCCTGTGGAAAGGTTTGTGACGGTCTGTCGTGCCAACGACGGTCCGTCCTGCCATTCCGTCGTGACGTTTAGAGAGTCGATCTCAGTACCCAAATTTTTAGATTCTAAGTGTTTTGGAACGAGACCCCCTCGACGGTCCGTCATGACCATGACGGTCCGTCGTGGGATCCGTCGACTTAGACAGTTATTACCAGAATAAACTCTACTGCTCAAAACGACTAAACAGGTCGTTACAATAGATACCAATTTACCCATCGTTTGTCCTCGAACGATCACAAGAAGAAAAACAAGGGCGAAGAGGAGTACCTAAATCTTTAAACAGGTGCGGGTATTTTTCTTGCATATCAGCCTCCTTCTCCCAAATGGACTCTTCAACTGGTCGATTCTTCCATTGAACTTTTATGGATGCAATCTCCCTTGATCTCAACTTACGGATTTCTCTATCCAGAATGACAACAGGCTCATCCTCATAAGACAAATTCTCATCAAGAAGAACTGAATGCCAACGAATAATGTAATTTCCATCCCCATGGTACCTTTTCAGCATAGACACATGAAATACCGGGTGCACCCCTGACAGTCCTGGAGGTAAGGCTAATTCATAAGCTACCTCTCCTACTCGTTTAAGTACTTCAAATGTTCAAATATACCTTGGGCTTAACTTACCTCTTTTATCAAACCGCATCTCACCTTTCGATCTGCATATTCCTTCTGCCTACTCTGAGCTGCTATAAGCTTTTCTTGAATGGATTTCACTTTCTCTAATGAATCCCTCAAAAGATCCGTACCCCAAGGTCTAACCTGAAATGCATCAAACCAACCAATGGGAGACCTACATCTCCTCCCATACAATGCTTCGAATGGGTCCATATCAATACTTGAGTGATAGCTATTATTGTATGAGAACTCTTCTAAGGGTAAGAAGTTATCACAATGACCACCAAATTCTATCACACATGCACGAAGCATATCTTCCAACACCTGAATTGTTCGCTCAGACTGAACATCAGTCTGAGGGTGAAATGCAGTACTAAGGTCCAACCTAGTACCTAATTCAGCATGCAATGTTCTCCAAAACTTAGAAGTAAACTGCGTACCTCTATCTGATATGATGGAAAGTGGAACTCCATGCAATCGAACAATTTCTGAGATGTAGAGTCTTTCTAACTTCTCTGCATTGTAAGTCACCTTAACCGGAATGAAATGAGCAGACTTAGTTAATCTGTCAACAATTACCCAAATGGAGTCATACTTTCCCAATGTCTTTGGAAGACCAACCACGAAGTCCATTGCAATTCTCTCACACTTCCATTCAGGAATGGGCATTCTCTGAAGTGTCCTCCAGGCCTCTGGTGTTCATACTTTACCTGCTGACAATTCGGGCATTGAGCAACAAAATCAACAATGTCACGCTTCATCCTACTCCACCAAAAATGTTGCTTTAGATCACGATACATCTTGGTTACACCAGGATGTATAGAATACCTTGAACTATGAGCCTCTGTAAGAATAGTGTGAATCAAATCATCGACACGGGGTACACATACCCTTCTCTTAATTCTCAAAATGCCTTCCTCATCGATTTTTGTGTCCTTAGCCTCTCCTCGCAACACCTTATCTCGGATCCGGATCAGTTTCTCGTCGGTAAACTGCTTTCCTTTAATCTTATCAAGAAAGGAAGATCTTGCCTCCACACAGGCCAAAAATCCTCCCTTCTCATTTACTTCTAGCCTCATAAAGTCATTAGCCAAAGTTTGAACCTCTCTAGCAAATGGGCGTCTAGAAACCTGCAAATGGGCTAGACTTCCCATGCTCCCTGCCTTTATACTTAAAGCATCTGCTACAACATTAGCTTTTCCCGGATGATACAAGATAGTGATAACATAGTCCTTCAGTAGTTCCATCCATCTCCTCTGTCTCAAATTCAAATCTTTCTGAGTAAAGACATACTGTAAACTACGATGATCCATATATAATTCACACTTAACCCTATAAAAGTCACAAAACAAGACCTGTACACCTTTTCAACTATCACAGACTCACCCACCAGAGTAGAAAAACGAACAGGCATGTCAAGAAATTCACAATGTAAATTAAGGCCAGTAGCAAATGAGGAAGATACATATGAAAATTTGGAGCCAGGATCAAACAATACAGAAGCCATGCAATCACAAACCAAAAGATTACCTGTGATAACAGCATCAGATGTCTCCGCTTCCGACCGCCCAGGGAAAGTGTAACAATGGGCCCTATCACCTGTCTGCCCGTTGCCCCTACCATGTTGTGCTGCAGTCGCTCCGGCTTGCCCTCCACCCCGCTTGATTTGGTGACCACCATTACCTTGACCACCACGTCCTCCAGAATGGCGGCCTCTTCCATGATCACCTCTACCTATGACTTTTGGGGGTCTGTAACTCTGTTGTGGACAATATCTCTTGATATGTCCAATTTCCCCACATCCATAACACTCTCAGGGTTCAAGAATAGGTCTCTGTGAGAACGACGGAGTCTGGAGATAACCTCCAATTTAAGAGAAACGTTGACCGGTCTGCGGTGGACTCCCAGCTACAGTCTGTAGTGAAGACTGAATAGGTCGGACTGGATACCCTCCTGAACTCTGCCCTCTGGAGTAAGAACCACTAAACTCACCTCCCTTACGAAACTTCTTAGTTGTTGATTCCATGGTGAAGTCATCAGGCTTCACTCCCTCCACCTCTATTACAAAGTCTACCACTTTCTGAAAGGATTTTGCCGTAGCAGCTACCTGTAAGGCTGAAATCCGCAAATCTGACCTCAACCCTTTCACAAAATTGCGAATCCTCTCCTGTGGACTGAAGCAAAGCTGGGTGGCATACCTGGATAATGCACAAAACTTAGCCTCATACGCAGTGACCGTCATCCTTCCTTGCTCTAGGCTCAGGAACTCATCTCTCCTCCTATCCCTCAAAGTCCGGGGTATATACTTCTCCATAAATAAGCTAGAGAATGACGCCCAAGTCATAGGTGGTGCCTGTGCTGGTTGACACTCAACATATGACCGCCACCACATTTTGGCGTTCCCCTGAAAATGATAGGTCACAAATTCGACGCCAAATCGTTCTACTATGCCCATCTTGTGTAGTAGTTCATGACAATCAACTTGAAAATTATAGGCATCCTCAGATTCAGCACCATTGAAGACTGGAGGTTTCAATTTCAAGAACTTACTGAAAAGTTCATGCTGATCACTTGTCATTATAGGCCCTGTAGTCAAACGAGGAAACGTGCCTATTTCCAATGAAGCATCCATGCGGGGAGCCACAACAGCTGCCTGTTGTACCTCCGGAACCTGAGGTGCTGGTGCAGAAAACACTGGAGGTGTCTGGCCTTGATCAGATAATCCGCTAAGATAAGCAAGAACCTGATTAATCATCTCTGGGGTAGGTTGGGGTGGTAATTCCTCATTCTGCACTTGCTCATTTTCCTCTTCCTCACCCTCTCTTACTACTTCCTCAGTCGGTGGAGGAGTCACTGCCCTATTACTAGATGGGCCAGGTGCTTGTCCTCTTCCTCTAGAGGACGTCCTCCCGCGACCTCTACCACGACCTCTTTCCACGGCTCCTCTTCGAGCTACAGCCCCAGTGGCTGGCTCAGATGCATCTTGTCTTACCGGTGTTGGTGTTGGCGCAGTTGTTGCTCTAGTTCTAACCATCTGCGAAATAGAGTGAAGATGGTCAGATACAAATTGGATCCAAGTAATAGCACGAAAGAAAGAAGGAATGGAATTTTTTTTTCCTAAAGTCCTATAGCCTCTCGAAGAAAAGTAAAGGTGTCCCCCTACCGTTCCTCAAAACTCTACTAGACTCGTTCTTGTGTGATGAGACCAACGAATCTAATGCTCTGATACCAAGTTTGTCACGACCCAAAACGAGCCGCGAGTGGCACCCACATTTACTCTCCTATGTGAGCGAACCAACCAATCTAATCCCAACATTCCAACCATAATAAATAGAAAATAATGCGGAAGAGTTAAAAATCATTAACGAAATCAATTAAATAACTTCTAAAATTTATCAATTACTATCCCCAAAAACCTGGAAGTCATCAACACAAGAACATCTATCCTCAAACTACTAAATCTAAGAGTATCTAGGAAGCTAAAATAAATAAACAGCTAGTCCATGCCGGAACTTCAAGGCATCAAGACATGAAGGAGAAGATCCAGTCCAAGCTAGAAGCAATAGCTCACCCTGAGATCTGACGTGATGAAGACTGGCTAGAGTTGCGGTTGAGTTGAAGACGATGGCACGTTTGCTACACTCCACAATTAACAAGAAAAGAAACATACAAGTAGGGGTCAGTACAAAACACAAGTACTGAGTAGGTATCATCGGCCAACTCAAAATAGAAAACAATATATTTCAGATAATAACATAAAATAAACTAATATTCTTAACAGGTGACAACAGCATTTACCATAACCCTTGGCCATAACACCAAGCACATCTATGAGGACTCAAGCCTCCACACCCTACTCATTTGGGAAACAGGTTCTTTAGATTGAGTATATTAACATATTACAAGATTCACTCTCTTTACTATCCTGGTGTCGGAACGTGACACTCCGATCCACTATTATCCTGGTGTCGGAACGTGACACCCGATCAACTACTATCTTGGTGTCGGAATATGACACCCGATCCATTACTATCCTGGTGTCGAAACGTGACACTCCGATCCACTACTATCCTGGTGTCGGAACGTGACACCCGATCCATTAACCTCATTCTATTAGTTAATCAAGCCTTCTTTTATGCCAAGACATCATCATTAAGAAAGAGGTTTTTAAGGTTTGAGATGCAACAGCCTCATCATGCTAATTCATCACAATTATATAATCACATCATGCATGCACACAATTAAGCATATAGGAGACTTTACAATACTACCCAATACATATCATTCGCTATTAAGAGTTTACTACGAAATAGCATAAAACATAACCTACCTCCACCGAAGAATTCGTGATCACGCAAGCTACTCCTCAAAATCTTCGCTTTCCTCTTCGTTCTCTCTTCTCTCGCTCGTTTCTCCCTCTCTCTCTGTTCTTTCTATTTTTCTATTTCAAAAACCTTTTCTTTTACCCTAATTGTCATATAATTAAGTATAAAAGATGATAAAAATAACCCACTATTTATTTCAAGGTTATCTCCTTTAACCCCCAAGTAATTGAATTATTAACATTAAACCACTAACTTTATAATTATAAGCAGGAATAGTCCAAAACGCCCCTTAAAACATTTAACAGAAATCCGACCCAGTCAGGGTTACGCAGCCTGTGACGGTCCGTCGTGCCTACGACGGTCCGTCCTGCAGAGTCGTCACAGAGTTCAGAAACTCAATCCTGTGGAAAGGTTTGTGACGGTCCGTCGTGCCAACGACGGTCCGTCCTGCCATTCCGTCGTGACGTTCAGAGAGTCGATCTCAGTACCCAAATTTTCAGATTCTAAGTGTTTTGGAACGAGACCCCCTCGACGGTCCGTCGTGACCATGACGGTCCGTCGTGGGATCCGTCGACTTAGACAGTTATTACCAGAATAAACTCTACTGCTCAAAACGACTAAACTGGTCGTTACATTAAAAGGTAGAAAAAATAACTGAAATATATATTTAAAAAGGGGAGACATAAGTTGAAAGTAATAAAATAAAAAATGTTAAAGAAAAAAAATTGTTCCTAAAAAAAAGAAGATAAAAATGAAAGATTTTAAATTAAAAAGAAGAAAAAATGGTCTGGAACCTCTCCAATCTATACCTGAAATTTAACTACACAAACAAACTTCAAGGATAGCCTATTGCCCCTAAACATTTTAAAAGTGAAATATATAACCCTTAAAAAGTCATACCCAAATTTATATTTAGTAGTGAGATACACTCTCCTACCACATAATATAATATTATTTTTTTAGTAAAAAAGTTATTATTCTTTATCTTTATTGAATAGTTTCCTTTCTTTTTAATCCCCTTTTGACCCATTTTTTAGTGATCTAAAGAAAATCAGGAATAAATGTTGGTGGTTCTTGGCCACTGGCCCAAGATTGCCACAACGGTGCCACATCATGTCTCAATGTCCGATTTTCTTCAACAGTGGTTGACTCTGTTGTCGTTGAATCAATTGGAGTATCCACTAAGTTCACCAAATTTTCAATATTTGGTTGTCATTGACGCTCTTACCTTGGACCTGGTAAAGTATGAGTGTTCTTCAAATTTACGACAAACCAACTATCGAAAGCTAAATAAAGTAAATTGAAATGAACATACTTGTTAGGGGTTATTCAATTTTACATATCAATCACTCATTTGTTAATCACATAGTAACATGAGTTCAGAAGGACATTGTCTCTTTCCGGCTTTGCTTCGCTCATTTCTTTCCTTTTTTTCTCTTCTTTTTTGAAAAAAAAAGGTTTGATCGGACCCTTTGGAGGTTTTCTATGTATCATGTCGCCGTATGAATCAGATTGTTACGTACTTAAAAATTTTTGACAACTCAACAAAATTTATTTAGTATGGCAAGAGAAATCCCTTTCCTTAATTTCCAAAAAACTTCAAGCAAAATGACAAAACCAATGGGTTTATACATCAAGCTGATCAACATAATCTCCTTGCACACCATACTTTAAATTGAAACACTAAGTCTTTATAAAAGAAAATGAAACAAACAACAAACAAACAAAAACAACTACAACTTTCTTCAATCGTCATCACTTTTCTGGGGATTGCTTTGTCCTCCCAAGGTCTCATACAGATTCAACAACACCGGAAGATGGGGAATAATGGCCCGTGCTTGCTCAGCGACTTCTAGATCATTCATACAGCGATTATTTTTAATATCATAGAAGGTTTGTGTAACGACCTGTTTAGTCGTTTCGGGCAGTAGAATCATTTGTGATAAAAACTGACTGGGTCGACGGATCACGTGACGGACCGTCATGGCCATGACGGACCGTCATGGACCCCTTCGTCCCACACATGTGTAAATTTTCCTGTTTCTCTCCTCATTGCCCTCGACAAGTAGGACGAACCGTCATAGGCACAACGGTCCGTCGGGCGCCTTCGTTCCAAAACACTTCAACTCTAAAAATCTGGGTACTGGGAGCGACTCTCTGAACTCCTTGATGGAACTGCAGCACGGACCGTCGTAGATACGACGTACCATCACAAACCCTTTAGAAAGTTAAATTCTCTGAACTTTGTGACGGACCTGCAGGACGGACCTCCAGTGTTTTCTGCACCAGCACCTCAGGTTCCGGGAGTACAACATGTAGCTGTTGTGGCTCCCCGCATTGATGCCTCATTGGAAGTAGGCACATTTCCTTGATTGACTACAGGTCCCATAATGACGAGTGATCAGCATGAACTTTTCACTAAATTCTTGATGTTGAAACCTCCAGTCTTCAAGGGTGCTGAATCTGAAGATGCCTATGATTTTCTGGTTGATTGTCATGAGGTGCTACATAAGATGGACATAGTAGAACGATTCGGGGTTGAGTTTGTGACCTATCAGTTTCAGGGAAATGCCAAAATGTGGTGGCGGTCGTACGTTGAGTGTCAACCATCACAGGCACCACCTATGACTTGGGAATCATTCTCTAGCTTGTTTATGGAGAAGTATATACCCCGGACTTTGAGGGACAAGAGGAGAGATGAGTTCTTGAGTCTAGAGCAAGGAAGGATGTCTGTTACTGCTTATGAGGCTAAATTTCGTGCACTATCCAGGTATGCCACCGAGCTTTCCTTAAGTCCACAAGAGCGGATTCGCCGCTTTGTGAAACGATTGAGGTCAGATATTGCAGATCCCCGCTTTACAGGTAGCTGCTACAGCAAAATCCTTTCAGGAAGTGGTTGACTTTGTAATAGAGGTAGAGGGGGTGAAGCCAGACAACTTCACCACGGCGTCGACATCTAACAAGTTCCGTACGGGAGGAGAATTTAGTGGTTCTTACTCCAGAGGACAGAGTTCAGGAGGGTACCCAGCCCGACCTATTCAGTCTTCATTACAGGCTGTAGTTGGGGGTCCATCGCAGACCAGTCAACATTTCTTTGAGTTTGGAGATTATCCCTAGACTTCGTCATTCTCACAAAGACCTATGCTTGACTCCAGAGATTGTTATTGATGTGGAGAGACTGGACATATTAGGAGGTATTGTCCAAAATAGAGTTATAGACGCCCAATAATTAGAGGTAGAGGTGGTCATGGGAGAGGCCGCCATTCTGGAGGACGTGGTGGCCAAGGTAATGGTGGTCACCAAATCAGCCGGGGTGGCGGGCAAGTTGGAACTACTACAACACAACATGGTAAGGGCAACGGGCAAACAGGTGATAGGGCCCATTGTTATGCTTTCCCCGGGAGATCTGAAGCAGATACATCTGATGTTGTTATCACATGTAATCTTTTGGTCTGTCATTGCATGGCTTCTGTATTATTTGATCCTGGATCTACATTTTCATATGTATCTTCCTCATTTGCTAATGGTCTTGATTTATACTGTGATTTGCCTGACATGCCTATTCGTGTCTCTATTCCTATGGGTGAGCCCATGATAGTTGAAAGGGTGTATAGGTCTTGCCTTGTGACTTTTGTGGGGAGCAATACTCGTGTAGATTTGATTATTCTAGAGATGGTTGGTTTTGATGTGATTCTGGGTATGACTTGGCTTTCTCCAAATTTTGCAATCTTGGATTGTAATGCTAAAACTGTAACATTGGCCAAGCCTGGAACACAGCCACTAGTGTGGGAGGGTGACTACATTTCCACCCCAGTCCGTATTATCTCTTTTCTTCACGCTAAGAGGATGGTTAGTAAAGGTTTTTTAGCCTTCTTGGCACATCTCAGGGATGATACTTCCAAAGTACCTTCGATTGGGTCTGTTTCGATAGTCTGTGAGTTTCTGGATGTGTTTCCTGCAGACCTTCCTGGTATGCCACCGGATAGGGATATTGATTTTTGCATCGATCTGGAGTCGGGTACTCGCCCCATTTCTATACCCCTTTATAGAATGGCTACAGCTGAGTTAAGGGAGTTAAAGGCCCAACTTCAGGAGTTGTTAGGTAAAGGATTTATTAGACCAAGTGCATCCCCTTGGGGTGCTCCTGTCTTATTTGTGAAAAAGAAGGATGGGAGTTTTCGGATGTGCATAGACTACAGACAACTGAATAAGGTGACTATTAAGAACAACTATCCTCTTCCTCGCATTGATGATTTGTTCGATCAGTTACAAGGTGCTTGTACCTTCTCAAAGATCGATTTGAGATCTGGTTATCATCAATTGAAAATACGGGCAGCAGATGTGCCAAAGACTTCTTTTCGAACCAGGTATGGGCATTATGAATTCTTAGTAATGTCTTTTGGGCTTACGAATGCCCCTGCTGCTTTCATGAGCCTGATGAACGGGATTTTAAGCCATATCTGGATCTTTTTGTTATCGTATTTATTGATGATATACTGGTATACTCAAAGAGAAGGAAAGAACATGAGGAGCATTTGAGAATGGTATTGGAAGTGTTGAGAGAGAAAAAGCTTTATGCCAAATTCTCCAAGTGTGAGTTTTTGTTAGATTCAATGTCCTTCTTGGGGCACGTAGTTTCTAAGGATGGAGTGATGGTGGATCCTTCCAAGATTGAAGCAGTGAAGAGTTGGGTAAGACCTACTAATGTTACAGAGGTAAGGAGCTTTGTTGGCTTAGCTAGCTACTACCGTCGATTTGTCAAGGGATTTTTTTTCTGTTTCTTCCCAACTGACAAATTTGACAAAGCAGAATGTTCCATTTGTATGGTCGGACGAATGTGAAGAAAGCTTCCAGAACCTCAATACCTTGTTGACTACTGCACCAATTCTTACCTTGCCAGTGGAAGGTAAGAATTTCATTGTGTATTGTGATGCATCTTACTCTGGTTTGGGTGCAGTGCTAATGCAGGAGAAGAATGTAATTGCTTATGCTTCGAAGTAACTAAAAGTGCATGAACACAACTATCCGACCCATGATTTGGAGTTGGCTGCAGTAGTGTTTGCATTAAAGCAATGGAGACATTATCTATATAGGGTTAAGTGTGAAGTCTATACGGATCATCATAGTTTACACTACGTCTTTACTCAGAAAGATTTGAATTTGAGACAGAGGAGGTGGATGGAACTACTGAAGGACTACGATTTTACTATCTTGTATCACCTAGGAAAAGCTAATGTTGTGGCAGATGCTTTAAGTAGAAAGGCAGGGAGCATGGGAAATCTAGCTCACTTGCAGGTTACTAGACGCCCATTGGCTAGAGAGGTTCAGACTCTGGCTAATGACTTTATGAGGTTGGAAGTACTGGAGAAGGGAGGATTTTTGGCCTGTGTGGAGGCAAGATCTTCTTTTCTTGACAATATTAAGGGAAAACAGTTTACTGATGAGAAGCTGAGCCGAATTCGAGATATGGTATTACGAGGAGAGGCTAAAGAGGCAATAATTGATGAGGAAGGCATTTTGAGAATTAAGGGAAGGATGTGTGTGCCCCGGGTTGATAATTTGATTCACACTATTCCTACAAAGGCTCATAGTTCAAGGTATTCTATACATTGTGGTGCAACCAAGATGTATCGTGACCTAAGCAACATTTTTGGTGGAGTAGGATGAAGCGTGACATCGTTGATTTTGTTGTCCAATGCCCGAATTGTCAGCAGGTAAAGTATGAGCACCAGAGGCCCGGAGGAACATTTCAGAAAATGCCCATTCCTCAATGGAAATGGGAAAGAATTGCAATGGATTTTGTAGTTGGTCTTCCAAAGACATTGGGAAAGTATGACTCCATTTGGGTAATTGTTGATAGGTTAACTAAGTCTGCTCACTTCATTTCGGTCAAGATGACTTACAATGCAGAGAAGTTAGCCAAACTCTATATCTCAGAAATTGTTCGATTGCATGGAGTCCCACTTTCCATCATATCAGATAGGGGTACGCAATTTACTTCAATGTTTTGGAGAAAATTGCATGCTGAATTAGGTACTAGGTTGGACCTTAGTACCGCATTTCACCCTCAGACCGATGGTCAGTCTGAGCGAACGATTCAGGTGTTGGAGGATATGCTTCGTGCATGTGTAATAGATTTTGGTGGTCATTGGGATAACTTCTTGCCCTTAGCAGAGTTTTCATACAATAATAGCTATCACTCAAGTATTGATATGGCCCCATTTGAGGCACTGTATGGGAGGAGATGTAGGTCTCCCAATGGGTGGTTTGATGCATTTGAGGTGAGACCATGGGGTACCGATCTTTTGAGGGAATCGTTAGATAAAGTAAAATTCATTCAGGAGAAGCTTCTAGCAGCTCAGAACAGGCAGAAAGAATATGCAGATCGAAAGGTTAGGGACTTGGATTTTATGGAGGGTGAGCAAGTCTTGCTGAAGGTTTCGCCCATGAAAGGGGTGATGCGGTTTGGTAAGCGAGGTAAGCTTAGTCCGAGGTATATTGGTCCATTTGAAGTTCTGAAGCGAGTGGGGGAGGTAGCTTATGAATTAGCCTTGCCTCCAGGACTGTCAGGAGTGCACCCGGTATTTCATGTATCTATGCTGAAAAGATACCATGGGGATGGAAACTACATTATTCGTTGGGATTAAGTTATTCTTGATGAGAATTTGTCTTATGAGGAGGAGCCTGTTGCTATTCTAGATAGAGAAATCCGCAAGTTATGATCAAGGGAGATTGCATCCATCAAGGTTCAATGAGAGAATCGGCCAGTTGAAGAGTCCACTTGGGAGAAGGAGGCTGATATGCAAGCAAGATACCCACACCTTTTTGCAGATTCAGGTACTCTTTCTCGCCCTTGTTTTTCTTCTTGTGATCGTTTGAGGACGAACAATGGGTAAATTAGTATCTATTGTAACGACCTGTTTAGTCGTTTCGGGCAGAAGAATCATTTTTGATAAAAACTGTCTGGGTCGACGGATCACGCGATGGACCGTCATGGCCATGACGGACCGTCATGGACCCCGTCGTCCCACACATGTGTAAATTTTCCTGTTACTCTCCTCATTGCCCTCGACGACAAGTAGGACGAACCGTCATAGGCACAACGGTCCGTCGGGCGCCTCCGTTCCAAAACACTTCAACTCTAAAAAATCTGGGTACTGGGAGCGACTCTCTGAACTCCGCGACGGAACTGCAGCACGGATCGTTGTAGATACGACATACCATCACAAACCCTTTAGAAAGTTAAATTCTCTGAACTTTTTGACGGACCTGCAGGACGGACCGTCATAGACACGATGGGCCGTCACAGGTTGCGTAACCTCGACTGGGTCGGACTTCAACTAAAAGTTTTTAAGGGGTGTTTTGGACCATTCATGACAAACTTCATGAAATTAGTGGGGTGAGTTTAGTAAGTTATTTACTTGGAGGTTAAAAGAAGTAACCTTGAAACAAATAGTGTGTTACTTTTATCATATTTCATAATTGATTATATGATAATTAGGGTAAAAGAAAAAGAATTTGGAGAGGAAAAATAAAAAGAACAGGAAGAGAGGGAGAACGAACGAGAAAAGGGCGAAGCGAAGAGGAAAGCAAAGGCATTGAGAAGTAACTTGTTGATCGCGATTCTTCGATGGAGGTAGGTTATGGTTTATGCTATTTCATAGTAAACTCTTAATAGCGATTAATATGTATTGGGTGGTATTGTAAAGTCTTCTATATGCTTGATTGTGGGTTTGTATGTTGTAATGGTGTAATTGTGGTGGATTAGAATATTGATACTATTGAATCTTTAACCTTGAATCCTCTCTGTTAAGATGACGCCTTGGCATAACGAAGACTTGATGAAATAAAATTAATGAGATTAGTGGATCGGGTGTCACGTTCCGACACGTAGTATTAGGGGATCGGGTGTCACGTTCCGACACGTAGTATTAGGGGATCGGGTGTCACGTTCCAACACGTAGTATTAGGGGATCAGGTGTCACGTTCCGACACGTAGTATTAGGGGATCGGGTGTCACGTTCCGACACGTAGTAGTAGGGGATCGGAGTGTCACGTTCCGACACGTAGTATTAGGGGATCGGGTGTCACGTTCCGACACGTAGTAGTAGGGGATCGGAGTGTCACGTTCCGGCACGATAAAAATAAAGAGAAGTAATCTTTAATCATGTTAATATATTCAATTTCGAAGAACCGATGTCCCAAATGAGTATGGTTTGGAGGCTTGAGTCCTCATAGGTGCGCTTGATGTTGTTGCCCATGGTTCTTGTACTTGTTGTTGCCACCTGTTGAGTATTGTAGTTGATTTTATAATATTACTTGATATATATTGCTTTCTATTTTGAGTTGGCCGATGATACCTACTCAGTACGTGTTCCTTGTATTGACCCCTACTTGTATTTTATTTTTGTTATTTTGTGGAGTGCAGCAAGTGCGCCATCGACTTCGACTCGCCCTAAACTCTAGCCAGTTTCCAGCACATCAGACTTCAGGGTGAGCTATTATTCCTAGCTCGAGCTGGATTCTCTTCTTCATGTCTTGATGTCTTTGAAGTTCGTACATGGACCATCTTTCTACTTATTTTAGTTCTTAAATACTCTTAGACTTAGTAATTTGAGGATAGATGTTCTTGATGTGATGACTTCCAGATTTTGGGAACGATAAGTATTGAGTTTTAGAAGTTATTTAATTGATTTTTCGTTAATGAGTTTTGAGTCTTCCGCATTTTATTTACTATTCAAAATTTATATACGGATAAACGTTGGGGGTTGGATTGTTGGTTCGCTCACCTAGTAAGATAAGTGTGGGTGTCACTCGCGGCTCGTTTTGGGTCATGACAGTTTGTTCTGTATGTTGATGAACTTGACAACTAGATCTTCACATAGTTTGATGACAGTTGTTTAAACAAGCCTAATGATCACCAAGATTGTTCCTCAAGAGGGCCTCTCGCTCCTCTAGTGGTTCAAGTTTATGGCGAAGTTTTTCTCTCTCAACGATCATTTGTCTTTTCCCTCTTAGATATCGATACAATGACTGATTTCTCTTTTATATTCTTCTAACTGATGCATCCAACATGACCTTTCTTTATTGAATTTCTCCGTCTGTCGTTAGAGATCTCCCTTTACATAGTGCATGACCTCTTCAGATGACACTAAGTCCCTTTTCAATCAAGATATCTCAAAACTCTACTCCCTTTTTATCTATCGTGCAAAATGAATTCTACTATCCAACGTTTCCTCTAATCGGGTTAATTCCCATATGTATGCTTCAATTCCCCTTCCACATCTTGCAACTCCAACTTGTGATTTTTTCCTCTTTGTACTTGAATTTTTTCCCAGGAAATGGTGGCTTTGTCCATCTCCAACTCTTTTTCTAACTGTTTATAATATGTTGGTCCATTCTTTTCGTGTTGGATCCTTGAGGAGTGTCACCAAATGTCAGTGGATTACGAAATCATGATCGGTATCCAGAAACCACTTTTCCTTTATTTTGCTCCACAACTATTTCACTTAGCTCAGAATTTATACTCCCGTACCAAATCTTCAGAATATCTTTGTTATTAAAGACAAAACCTGGTGAAGTGTCATATACAAACCTACTTTATCATCATTGGATGAAACTTTTTGAACCCTAGCTACCTTATGCATAACCTGAAGTGGGGCATAGGGTTGAACACTTCTAAGACCATCAACAAAAGAAATAAGACACCACTAGACATGCAAATTATATCCTTAACTGGAAACCAAAAATAATTCTACACTATTTTATCAAATGTAATCACCGAAGTGGAAGGAGATACATCATACTCTTTATTAGGTAATACAGGTATAGATAAGCATTGATTCATGGAATACCCTAAGTATGGCAAAATGCAGAAAACGTTAACATGATCAATGGGGAATTTAACATGATATGTGTAACCCAGCTAATATATTAGTAAAAACCTTTAAAGGACGATAAGTAATTAAACAAGATCAACGCATACTTGTGTAAACACGTAATTTTTGACCGAAGTAAAATTATACACCTTTTTAGAGCTTAAGTTTTTTTTTAATTGTAAATTGAATATTTTTGACTTTCATCTTATTCTAGTAAGTTTATTTTATAAAATTTGAAAATAGCAAAAACAATATATGTTTTCTTTTAATTTAAATTTTAATAAATAAGCTAGTATTTCGTAATTATATTTTTAGACAAGCTATTTGACTTTTCTTATATTTATTAATTCAAAGAAAATTAGATAACAATTTTATCATCATTATAATTTTATATATCTATTCGATTAAAAATTACCAATAAAAAATTATCCACAACCTATCCACACCCTCCACTTACTCCTCCACTAACCCAAACATTCCCTCACCCCTACACCACTAGACACCCACATACTTACACTACTATATCAGTAACAATTTGCACATGCAGGGAGGAGGTACAGAAAAAAGAAAAGAGAAGATCAGCCAAACATAAATACCAAAAAAAAGGGAGGATTAGAAAGAGACACCAAGAATCAACATATACGCACAGCACAAGAAAAAAAGAAAAACGTCAGCAACAGCCAAACAAAAAACACATGCACAAAAAAACACTAACATATGAGTTTGAGGTTTTTTTCGTGATTTTGAAGTTCGTGATTCCTAAATCCATTTTTCTCATCAAATTATTTTCACAAGAGGTAACACTTAATTTTACTTTATTTTATATTAGTTTTATGTCATGATTATATAATAATAAATTGTAATATATTAAAATTGTTAAATTTTCTCATGTGTTTAAACCATTAATTATTATTGATGTTATAATATGAAGTATATTTAAATCTTTCATCTCAACTTAATTTTTAAAATTTTTATGTTTCATATTTACTGCAAAATTGTTATAACAAATCGTAGTTTATTTCTTGTTTAAACAACCTACTGTTTATTTCGTATTTAAGTAACACTATTTTTTTATGTTTATTCTTATTTTCATATTTTTTTTATGATGATACGTGTAGCTATTGCTTAATAAATTGTAATGATGAGAATAATTGACGACAAAGACTCATTATGTAAAGATGTTAATTTTAGTTAGTAGATTTTTCTTATTAGAGAAAATACATCAGTACCCCATTAAACTATGACACTTTTTTTTGAAAAGACACTTGAAGTTTGTAAAGGTCCTAGAAACCCATTAAACAACTTAAATGCAGTAAAAACATCCCCTTTTTTGGTAACCCCAAGTTTTAGAAGGGAAGTGAATACACGCACCAATTGATACTTACCATGTATCAAATATTATATTTTAATATTATAACTTTTTTTTTAAAACTGCATATATGTTATTTTTTATTCTATTTAGTTTTCTAAAATAAAAAAATTTGTGTTCTTTCTTCTACAATTCAACAACGCCGGCGACCTCTTCTTTCTCATTGCGCCAACGATTCATTACCAAAATAGCCACCACCCACCACACTTTAACACCATCGCAACATTTTCTCTAGCAAATAACAACGCCGGCGACCTCTTCTTTCCCACTGCGTTCACGATTCACTACCATAGCCGCCACCCACCAAACTATAACACCACCTAAACCATTTTCTCTAGCAAATCAAAAATAAAATCGAAAAATGTAAAACACTATCAAATTTCCGGCTCTTTTTCTTTGATTTTCAACCATTTTTGTGTACTTCACCTTTAAATTTTTCTCAAAATCAAATATTTATTGTCTATCAAAACAGAAATTCTTCCTCCGACTAAAATATGATATTTTTTACTCAATTTGAACTTGATCTCGCGGTTTATCCTCAATCATTTATCAAATTTAGAATGCTTCTTTCATCGGCCCTTTCCGATCTTCCTCCGCAACCTCTCTCAGCTTTCATGTCTTCCTCTGTCAATAATCTCCATTAGTTTGAGGGAAATTTGATCTCCCTGCTGAAAATGGATCGGATAAATCTTCCAGGTAAAAGAGAAAAATAATTAAAAAAAAAACATAAAATGGTATATTATTTAAATAAATGTTAAAATAAATTATGATATTTTTTTACTTGTATCACTCGCTATTGGCGAGTGCATTACACTCTATGTGCCACATAGGATCGTAAAGGGATAATAAATCAACTCTAAACAAGAATAAGGTGATATTAGGATCTTTTTAAAGTTTTAGTGTCTTTTTAAAACAAGTATCATAGCTGAATGGGGTAATGATGTATTTTTTTATGTTAATGATGTAAAAAAGATTAAAAGGTAGAAAAAATAAATGAAATATAAATTTAAAAAGGGGAGACATAAGTTGAAAGTAATAAAATAAAAAATGTTAAAGAAAAAAAAATGTACATAAAAAAAAAAGATAAAAATAAAAGATTTTAAATTAAAAAGAAGAAAAAATGGTCTGAAACCTCTCCAATCTATACCTGAAGTCCAACTACACAAACAAACTTCAAGGATGTCCTATTGCCCCTAAACATTTTAAAAGTGAAATATATACCCCTTAAAAAGTCATACCCAAATTTATATTGAGTGGTGAGATACCCTCGCCTACCACATAATATAATATTATTTTTTTAGTAAAAAAGTTATTATTCTTTATCTTTATTGAATATTTTCCTTTCTTTTTAATCCCCTTTTGACCCATTTTAGTGATCTCAAGAAAATCAGGAATAATCGTTGGTTGTTCTTGGCCACTGGCCCAAGCTTGCCATAACAGTGCCACAACATGTCTCAATGTCCGATTTTCTTCAACAATGGTTGAGTCCTTTGTCGTTGAATCAATTGGAGTATCCACTAGGTTCACCAAAGTTTCAATATTTGGTTATCATTGACGCTCTTACCTTAGACCTGGTAAAATACGAATGTTCTTCCAATTTAAGACAAACCAACTATCGAAAGATAAATCAAGTAAAGTGAAATGAACAGACTTGTTAGGGATTATACAATTTTACATATCAATCACACATTTGTTAATCACATAGTAACATGAGTTCAGAAGGACATTGTCTCTTTCCGACTTTGCTTCGCTCATTTTCTTTCCTTTTTTTCTCTCCTTTTTGGAAAAAAAAGGTTTGATCGGACCCTTTGGAGGTTTTCTATGTATCATGTCGCCGTATGAATCAGATCGTTATGTAGTTAAAAAGTTTTGACAACTCAACAAAATTTATTTGGTATGGCAAGAGAAATCCCTTTCCTTAATTCCCAAAAAACTTCAAGCAAAATGACAAAACCAATGGGTTTAAACATCACGCTGATCAACATAATCTCCTTGCACACCATACTTTAAATTGAAACACTAAGTCTTTATAAAAGATAATGAAACAAACAAACAAAAACAACTAAAACTTTCTTACATCTTCATCAGTTTCCTGGCGCTTTCTTTGTCCTCCGAAGGTCTCATACAGATTCACCGGTAGATGGGGAACAATGGCCCGTGCTTGCTCAGCGACTTCTGGATCATTCATACAGCGATGATTTTTAATATCATAGAAGGTTTGTTCTGTATGCTGATGAACTTGAAAACTAGACCTTCACATAGTTTGATGATAATTGTTTAAACAAGCCTTATGATCACCAAGATTGTTCCTCAAGAGGGCCTCTAACTCCTCTAGTGGTTCAAGTTTATGGTGAAGTGTTGCTCTCTCAATGATCATTTGTCTTTTCCCCTCTTAGATATCGATACAATGACTAATTTTTCTTTTATATTCTTCTAACTAATACATCCAACATGACCTTTCTTTCTCGAATTTCTCCGTCTGTCGCTAAAGATCTCCCTTTACATAGTGCATGAACTCTTCAGATGACACTTAGTCCCTTTTCAATCAAGATATCTCAAAACTCTACTCCCTTTTTATCTATCGTGCCAAATGAATTCTACTATCCAACGTTTCTTCTAATCGGGCTAATTCCCCTATGTATGCTTCAATTCCCCTTCCACATCTTGAATCTCCAACTGTTGATTTCTTCCTCTTTGGACTTGAATTTTTCCCCAGGAAATGGTGGCTTTGTCCATCTCCAACTCTTTTTCCAACTATTTATAATATGTTGGTCCTTTCTTTTCCTGTTGGATCCTTGAGGAGTGTCACCAAATGTCAGTGGATTACGAAATCATGATCGGTATCTAGAAACCACTTTTCCTTTATATTGCTCCTCAACTGTTTCACTTAACTCAGAACTTATATTCCCCTACTAAATCTTCAGAATATCTTTGCTATTAAAGACAAAACCTGGTGAAGTGTCATATACAAACCTACTCATATCATCATTGGATGAAATTTTTTTAACCCTAGCTACCTTATGTCATAACCCGAAGTGGGGCATAGCATTGAACACTTCTAAGACCATCAACAGAAGAAATAAGACACCACTAGACATGCAAATTATATCCTTAATTGGAAACCAAAAATAATTCTACACTATTTCATCAAATGTAATCACCGAAGTGGAAGGTGATACATCAGACTCTTTATTAGGTTATACAGAAATAAGTAAGCATTGATTCATGGAATACCCTAAGTATGGAAAAATGCAGAAAACGTTAACATGATCAATGGGGAATTTAACATGATATGTGTAACCAAGCTAAAATATTAATAAAAACCTTTAAAGGACGATAAGTAATTAAACAAGGTCAATGTATACTTGTGTAAACACTTAATTTTTTACCGAAGTAAAATTACACACCGTTTTAGAGCTTAATTTTTTTTAAAATGTAAATTGAATATTTTTGACTTTCATCTTATTCTAGTAAGTTTATTTTATAAAATTTGAAAATAGAAAATATATGTTTTCTTTTGATTTAGATTTTAATAAATAATCTAGTAGTTCTTAATTATATTTTTAGACAAGCTATTTGACTTTTCTTATATTATTTTATTAATTCAAAGAAAATAAGATAACAATTTTATAATCATTATTATTTTATTTATCTATTTGATTAAAAATTACCAATAAAAAATTATCCACAACCTATCCACACCCTCCACTTACTCCTCTACTAACCCAAACATTTCCTCACCCCTACACCACTATACACCCACATACATACACTACTATATGAGCAACAATTTGCACAACATGCAGGGAGGAGGTACAGAAAAAAGAAAAGAGAAGATCAGCCAAACATAAATACCAAAAAAAAGGGAGGATTAAAAAGAGACACCAAGAATCAACATACACGCACAACACAAGAAAAAAAGAAAAAAGTCACAACAGCCAAACAAAAAACACATGCACAAAAAAACACTAACATATGAGTTTGAGGTTTTTTTCGTGATTCCTAAATCCATTTTTCTCATGAAATTATTTTCACAAGAGGTAACACTTAATTTTATTTTATTTTGTATTAGTTTTATGTCATGATTATATAATAATAAATTGTAATATATTAAAATTGTTAAATTTTCTCAAGTGTTTAAACCATTAATTTTTATTGATGTTATAATATGAAGTATATTTAAATCTTTCATCTCAACTTAATTTTTAAATCATTTATGTTTCATATTTACTGCAAAATTGTTATAACAAATCGTAGTTTATTTATTGTTTAAACAACCTACAGTTTATTTCGTATTTAAGTAACACTATTTTTCAAGTTTATTCTTATTTTCAAAATTTTTTTTATGATGATACGTGTAGCTATAGCTTAATAAATTGAAATGATGAGAATAATTGACGACAAAGACTCATTATGTAAAGATGTTAATTTTAGTTAGTAGATTTTTCTTATTAGAGAAAATACATCAGTACCCCATTAAACTATGACACTTTTTTTGAAAAGACACTTGAAGTTTGTAAAGGTCCTAGAAACCCCTTAAACAATTTAAATACAGTAAAAACATCCCCTTTTTTGGTCAACCCCAAGTTTTAGAAGGGAAATGAATACACGCACCAATTGATACTTACCATGTATCAAATATTTTATTTTAATATTATAACTTTTTTTAAAAATTGCATATAGGTTATTTTTTATTCTATTTATTTTTCTAAAATAAAAAAATTTGTGTTCTTTCTTCTTCAATTCAACAACGCCGGCGACCTCTTCTTTCTCACTGCGCCAACGATTCACTACCAAAATAGCCACCACACACCACACTTTAACACCATCGCAACATTTTCTTTAGCAAATAACAACGCCGGCGACCTCTTCTTTCCCACTGCGTTCACGATTCACTACCATAGCCGCCACCCACCAAACTATAACACCATCTAAACCATTTTCTCTAGAAAATCAAAAATAAAATCGAAAAATGTAAAACACTATCAAATCTCCGGCTCTTTTTCTTTGATTTTCAACCATTTTTGTGTACTTCACCTTTAAATTTTGCTCAAAATCAAATATTTATTGTCTATCAAAACAGAAATTCTTCCTCCGACTCAAATATGATATTTTTTACTCAATTTGAACTTGATCTCGCGGTTTATCCTCAATCATTTATCAAATTTACAATGCTTCTTTCATCGGCCCTTTCCGATCTTCCTCCGCAACCTCTCTCAGCTTTCATGTCTTCCTCTGTCAATAATCTCCATTAGTTTGAGGGAAATTTGATCTCCCTGTTGAGAATGGATCGGATAAATCTTCAAGGTAAAAGAGTAAAACAATAAAAATTAAAAAAAACATAAAACAAATACAGTTAAATAAAATGGTATATTATTTAAATAAATGTTAAAATAAATTATGATATTTTTTTACTTGTATCACTCACTATTGGCGAGTGCATTACACTCTATGTGCCACATAGGATCGTAAAGCGATAAAAAATCAACTCTAAACAAGAATAAGGTGATATTAGGATCTTTTTAAAGTTTTAGTGTCTTTTTAAATAAAGTATTATAGTTGAATGGGATAATGATGTATTTTTTTATGTTAATGAAGTAAGAAGATTAAAAGGTAGAAAAAATAAATGAAATATATATTTTAAAGGGGGAGACATAAGTTGAACGTAATAAAATAAAAAATGTTAAAGAAAAAAAATGTACATAAAAAAAAGAAGATAAAAATAAAAGATTTTAAATTAAAAAGAAGAAAAAATGGTCTGAAACCTCTCCAATCTAAACTTTAAATCCAACTACACAAACCAACTTCAAGGATGTCCTATTGCCCCTAAATATTTTAAAAGTGAAATATATACCCCTTAAAAAGTCATACCCAAATTTATATTGAGTAGTGAGATACACTCGCCTACCACATAGTATAAAGTTATTTTTTCAGTAAAAAAGTTATCATTCTTTATCTTTATTGAATATTTTTTTTTCTTTTTAATCCCTTTTTGACCCATCTTTTAGAGATCTCAAGAAAATCAGGAATTACAGTTGGTTGTTCTTGGCCACTGGCCCAAGCTTGCCATAACAGTGCCACAACATGTCTCAATGTACGATTTTCTTCAATAGTGGTTGACTCTTTTGTCGTTGAATCAATTGGAGTATCCACTAGGTTCACCAAAGTTTCAGTATTTGATTGTCATTGACGCTCTTACCTTAGACCTTATTTGGTTTTCATTGACGCTCTTACCTTAGACCTGGTAAAGTATGAATGTTCTTCCAATTTAAGACAAACCAACTATCGAAAGCTAAATCAAGTAAAGTGAAATGAACAGACTTGTTAGGGGTTATACAATTTTACACATCAATCACATATTTGTTAATCACATAGTAACATGAGTTCAGAAGGACATTGTCTTTTTCCGGCTTTGCTTCCCTCATTGTCTTTCCTTTTTTTCTCTCCTTTTTTGAAAAAAAAAAGGTTTGATCGGACCCTTTGGAGGTTTTCTATGTAGCATGTTATGAATCAGATCTTTACGTAGTTAAAAAGTTTTGACAACTCAACAAAATTTATTTGGTATGGCAAGAGAAATCCCTTTCCTTAATTCCCAAAAAACTTCAAGAAAAATGACAAAACCAATGGGTTTAAACATCACGCTGATCAACAAAATCTCCTTGGACACCATACTTTAAATTGAAACACTAACTCTTTATAAAAGAAAATGAAACAAACAAACAAACAAACAAAAACAATTACAACTTTCTTCAATCTTCATCAGTTTCCTGGCGCTTTCTTTGTCCTCCCAAGGTCTCATACAGATTCAACAACACCGGCAGTTGGGCAATGGCCCGTGCTTGCTCAGCGACTTTTGGATCATTCATACAGAGATGATATCATAGAAGGTTTGGTTTGTATGCTGATGAACTTGACAACTAGACCTTCACATAGTTTGATGACAATTGTTTAAACAAGCCTGATTATCACCAAGATTGTTCCTCAAGAGGGCCTCTAACTCCTCTACTGGTTCAAGTTTATGGCAAAGTGTTGCTCTTTAAACGATCATTTGTCTTTTCCCCTCTTAGATATTGATACAACGACTGATTTTTCTTTTATATTGTTCTAACTGATGCATCCAACAAGACCTTTCTTTCTCGAGTTTCTCCGTCTGTCGCTAAAGATCTCCCTTTACATAGTGCATGACCTCTTCAAATGACACATAGTCCCTTTTGAATCAATATATCTCAAAACTCTACTCCCTTTTTATCTATCGTGCCAAATGAATTCTACTATCCAGCGTTTCGTCTAATCGGGTTAATTCACCTATGTATGCTTCAATTCCCCTTCCACATCTTGCAACTCCAACTATTGATTTCTTCCTTTTTGGACTTGAATTTTTTCCCAGGAAATGGTGGCTTTGTCCATCTCCAACTCTTTTTCCAACTGTTTATAATATGTTGCTCCTTTCTTTTCCTGTTGGATCCTGTAGGAGTGTCACCAGATGTCATTGGATTACGAAATCATTATAGGTATCCAGAAACCACTTTTCCTTTATTTTGCTCCAGAACTGTTTCACTTAACTCAGAACTTATATTCCCGTACCAAATCTTCAGAATATCTTTGCTATTAAAGAAAAAACCTAGTGAAGTGTCATATAAAAACCTACTCATATCATTATTGGTGCAATTTTTTGAACCCTAGCTACCTTATGCATAACCCGAAGTGGGGCATAGGGTTGAACACTTCTAAGACCATGAACAGAAGAAATAAAACACCACTAGACATGCAAATTATATCCTTAACTGGAAACCAAAAATAATTCTACACTATTTCATCAAATGTAATCACCGAAGTGGAAGGTGATACATCAGACTCTTTATTAGGTAATACAGGAATAAGTAAGAATTGTAGACACGTAGTTTTTGACCGAATTTAAGTTTAACACCAATATTTAGAGCATAAATAATTCTATCAATCTAAATTAAATATATTTTGACTTTTTTATTATTTTCATTAAGTTTATTTAAAAGATATAAAAATAAACAACATAAATATAATTTTTATTAGAAAAGTTTATTTTGATTGTTAAAAGGGAAAAAAAATGATATATATATATATATATGTATATTACGTATATATTTAAATAAGCTAATATTTCTTAATTTTAGATATATATATATATAGATATATATATATATATATATATATAATTATTATTATCTATTTATCTTTATTTATTTATTTACTCAAAACAATAATTTTATATGATTATCATTTTTATATATTTAATATAAAATAAAAAATTCCATTATCCCCACTTTACCCAACCCCCCCACGACTCCTACACATGTACACACGTACACATTGCACACCTGCACTATTAAAACAGACGCCAACATCATAAATAAAAAAAAAATAAAAGATCGGAAAGAAAAAAAGGTGAAAAGAAAAAATACACACAAAAAGGAAGAGACTCACCCACAAACAAAAAATAAGTAAATATATTTACATATTTTTCTTTGACTCACAAACAAATGTTGAAGTTGAGTTTAATTTCGCAGTTCCTTATTCGAATTGTTTTCTTTTGGTGAAATTTTCGCAAGACGTACAATTTAATTTAATTTTTAATAATTTAATATGATGTTATACAAGCATTGATTGCAATATATTGAAGTTGTCAAATTTCACATGTGGTTAAACTGTTATGTTTTTATATGAAGTTTGTTCAAATATTTCATATCAACTTTATGTTTAGATCCCTTATATAGTTATATTTTGTGTGAAATTGCTATAACAAACCGTAGTTTATTTCATATTAAATAACTCATAGTTTATTTCATGCTTAAGTAAAATTATTGTCTAAGTCTATTCTTATTTTTCATGTTTAGTTTTTAATGATAATATGTGTAGTTATTATGATTCTAATGATAATATGCATAGTTATCCAAATTTTTATATTCATGTCTTACTAATTTGAATGAATTTTTTGTTTGGTTGTGTTTAGAAATGTATTAAATTATATTTTATATTATATTATGTGTGTTGTCTTACATTATTATTTTTAGATTCTATTAAAAATAATAATAATAAACTTGTTAGGATAAGGAGAGGATAATAAATTGAAAGAAAAAAGATAAAAAAAATAATAACAATAAAAATGGAATAAGGAAAAGAGGTAGAATACGTGAATAACAGAAGAAGAAAAGAAATAGTGATGAAAGAACATCTGAATCAGAAAAAGAATAATAGAAAAAAAAGTATAATTAAAAGAATGGAGAAAATGTACAGGAAAAATAAATTTAATAAAAAATACTGCAAAAATGAAAAGAAACAAAAAGTATAGTGTTAAAAAAAATATATATTTTAGTATGATCAATTAAAAAAAAACACAACTATTTTTTTAAAAAAGGTAAGAAAGGAAAAAGAATAAAAATCAATGTAAAAACCAAAAATATAAAATAAGGAAAGTTAAACAAAAAAAAAATGTGAAAATTAGTACAAAAAGAAATAAGAAGAGAGAAACTAAAATACAATAAAATAAACAAATAAAAAAAAGAGAGAAATTAAGAAGTAGACAAATGTTGAAAGCATGAAAAAATAAATAAATAATTAATAAAAATATGTAAAACTTCACATGTTTATAAAATAGTACAGTTTTAAATATGTTAATATAAATCACAGAATGAGGGTAAATACATTTGTCTTAATAATATAATATTCAAAAATTAGTTTAAGTCATAAAAGTCCATAAAGTGACCGTGCTAGAACCACAGGACTGGAGGGATACCTAATACCTTCCCCTCGGTCAATAGAATTCCTTAACCAAACTGGTTCGCATACTAAACAAAGAGTCATTTCCTTTTGATTAGGGATAAAACAAAAAAGGTGACTTGGAACTCCATAACTTAATTTCAAATGGAGACTCTGAAACAATTAAAACAATCCCTTAATTAATAACGTCACTTAAATTGGAAAAACCCTTACGCCGCTGCGTGAAAAAGGGTGTGACATCTCTGGCGACTTTGCTGGGGAATAGAATTCGAGCTTGTAAACATGGACTTCTACATGACTTTATTATTTATTTTCATATTTATCTATTTGTGGATATTGTGTTTAATGGCATAATATGTTATTTGCTTGCTTATTTACCCTTCTCATAATATGTGAATTATAATATGACTATCTTTCCTCGCGCGTCCATCTGAGTCTTCTGAGATACTTTATTCGGAGATGCGATTACACTCCTGAGTCATGAGATACCAGAGATGCGGCAACGCTCCTGGAAGGATTCTATAGTAACACATGTCTTAGGATGTGAAGGACTAACAGTGAGGCAAGAAAGCCCTGCTACTGGTAAGTTGTCCCTTCTCGACTCGAGTAGTCCGCTCGTTTTATGGTCAGTCTAGACACCTTCCCTATTAGATTGTTTACCTAGTGAAACAAGCCTCAACAATGACTATCCCTAATAGGATTCGATTTATCTTCATCATGCATAATGTTGAATTAATGGGGAGCTCGACACAAGGGTCGAGCCTGTCTAGGAGATGTATCCCTACTTGAGACTATCATGTACAATTATTTGTGTTATTTGTTGCATTATTGGGAAGACTATACAAATGTTCATCGGCTTTAGACGATTGAATTATAATGAAAAATTAATTTTAACGAAAAATACAAAATTAAAGTTTTGACGTAATTATTTTATTAAACATAATTTTTTCTATCAAAATTCATATTTATTTTACAAATAGAAAAATCTATCATTACCATCAAAGTTTTTCTACATAAAAAAGAAGATTGAAAATTTAATCAACAAAAAATAAAATACAATCGAATACTAATATTTTTAGTTTTGGAAAAATTTTAAGGGCTATTAATATATATATATATATTTTTTTCTCCTTCTTCCTTTAATAACCATTTTTTAAAAAAAATAAATAAATAAGTGAAAATAAAAACCATTAAAAAAAATTTGCTTTTTTTTGTTTTGTGTGTATGATTATTTTATTACAGAAATAATTTACTTTTTTGTGTGTGTATGATTTTTACGTTATTCTTATTTTTTTTTAAAAAAATATATATTTTATTATAAAAAAATTACTTTTTTTGTGTGTATGATTTTTCCGTTATTCTTATTAAAAAATATATATTTTATTAAGCCTAGTTTGTCACTATCATAATATAGGAAAATATGAATCCATATGGAAAGGGAGATAAGAGACAAAGAGAGGACCAATCACCTCGATTCATGATATTGGATAAGGCCCCGACACTCTTGAAGACATGGTATGAAAATATGACAAACCATGGACGAGGAATGGTGTTCAAACGCTTGGGATTTCTACGAAGTCTTTTGTATGTTGAGCCACAACGGGATTTGATAGAAGCACTAGTGCATTTTTGGGACCCGTTAAGGAATGTATTCCGTTTTTCTGGTTGTGAACTCACCCCCATCCTTGAGGAGATAGGGGAACTCATTGGAAAGGGTAAACATCTTCACAAAGAAGAGCATATGATACCAAAACATATTAATGGGAGGAGGTTTCTAGATTTACTAAGTATAAATGAGAATGATATAGGTGGTTGTCTCGATAATGGATGGGTTCTGTTAGAATTTTTGTACAAAAGATATGGCAAAAGTGATGGATTCGAAGTGTATGGAAAGAAACTCCATAATAATGGATGTCGTCTGACCTTGGAAGCACATAGTTATGATGCCTTCGTGGTGGATTTTTTGGGTATCATGGTATTTCCAAAAAAAAGGAGGAAAGATTAGCATGAACTTGGATGCAGTCATTACAGCTTTTGAGAAAAAGCCTAATATCACCCTTGTACCAATGATTCTGGCAGAAATCTATCGTGCTTTAACTATTTGCAAGGATGGAAAAGACTACTTTGAGGGATGCAATGTGTTATTACAACTATGGATGATTGAACACATTCGTCATCACCCTTATGTGGTGGACTTTAAAGTAGAATGGAATGATTATATTGGAGGCCACAAAGAAAGAATCAAAGATCATAGTTTTCCGAAGGGTATTGAAGCTTGGAAGCAACACCTCAATAATCTGACTACTGACAAGATTGTGTGGAATTATCATTGGTTTCCATCGGCCGAGGTGATATACATGTCTACTTTTCGATCATTCATTGCCCTAATGGGTCTTCGAGGTGTCCAACCTTACAGGCCACTTAGAGTTATGCGACAACTTAGGCGACGCCAGTTTCTACCACTTAATGAAGATATGCGTCAATTCATGTATGAGTTTCATCCCACGATACCTTTAAGGCAATCAGAGATATTTAAGATTTGGGGGGGGGGGAATGCATACTCTCAAGCCCCCACGATATGGTGAAGGATCACACAAGAGGCGAGGTAGACCAAGCATACTTAGACTGGGTTCATGATCAACCCCTTCCTAAGGTTATGCCAGAAGGGTCAATAAAAGGACCTATAGATCGAGAAGCAGAAATTGAGGTCAAGATTAAGCAAGCTCGCCTCAAAGTCGAAAGAGCTATAAATCTACTCTGGATATCCTAAGTAATGACCTGAAAAATGCTAAAGAGGAGTTGGCCCAACGTGATGCGATATTTGAAGTTAGAGTTAGAAAACACCGCTTTACCATTCTAACCTTACAAGAAGACTTGGGCATTGCCACAGGCGCTATGGAGAAACCAAAAGAGGAGTATAAGAAAGAAAAATGCCCAACTTATCTGCGCACAGTCTAGACTCCAAACTCAAGTTAAAGCCTCTGTGGAACGGGAAAGAGAAATAGCAAGGCGTTTCAGTGCTTATCAGGCAGACTGTGAGATTGAGAGAGGTCAAAGGATTGACGAGCGAGATGCACTCCACCTTCAAATTGAAGAGCTCCAAGAACAAAGGGAAAAGTTGACGCATGAAGTCAATACTGCTCACCACTGGTTACAGAATTGTTATGACAATATGGATGAAGCCAGAGACCGAATACTAAAACTCAGGGATGAACTCAACAATGTTTATGCTAGATATTTACACCAGAACGATGAGAGGTTGGGCTAACAAGCCCGTGCTTTGGTTCCATATCTACCGAAAGTGTTGGCGAAGATTTATAAGGGTCTTGGAGATGATTGAGATTCGAGGATTCAGTTTCTTTTAGAGTCTATTTTCTTAGTAGTGATTATTTCATTTTATTATTATTTTTAGTTTTTTCTCTTTCTTTTTGTTTTGTTATTTTATTTCATTTAGAGTCTATCTAAGTCCTAGGTACTTCTGTTTTTTTTGTTGTTTGTTTTATTCAAATCATTGTTTAAAATATTTGAAAATGAATGAAAAAGATTTGCTTTCGGTCACCTTATGTGCATATGTCATGGCAAAAAAAATTAATTAATATCTTTCTCGAACTATGCAAGATCTGATTCATGGGCCAAACATGATACGTAGGCAACCCAGGGGGTTCGATCCAAATTATTATTATTATTATTATTATTATTTTTTTCTTTTCTTTTTTCTTTCTTCTTTCTCTTAAAAAATGATAATCATAATGATAATAAATAAATAAATAAATAAGTAAATAAACAAATAATAATAATAAAATATTAAAAAAAAAAACTAATAAAGAGAAGAATGCCTAGGTAAGCCGGGATGAAACATAAGGTCCTCCATATTATAACTATGTATGTGGATACAATGTGCATAATTTCTTAACACTAATCGGTTTGTTACTCCATTAAGAGAGACATAGATAGAGAGATAGAGAGAGAGAGAGAGAGAAAGAGAGACATACTAGCTTAAAGGTAGTTGGTTTGTGGTTAAACTGACATCACATCCTTACAATACAAGATCGAAAGGGAAAAAGAAAATGGCCCCCAAAGAAGGAAATGAATCGGACAATGATGATGAGATCCAAAACCGGATGACTTCACAAAAAACAGGGACAACAGAAGAGATAAGAAGTTAAAACAACAAATGGCAGAGATGTACGAGGCTTGGATGAGTGGAAAACCTCCTCCGTCTTCAATCTGAGACTATTTTAATACAAATATGTCTCACCCTATCTAGATGTCGACAAGCTATCCGATATATCCCCCTGGATTCAGCCCCTATTCTAACACATTCAATGTCGCTGGAACTTCTATGGTGCGCCCTTCGAATAAGCATGTGATAAGTAATCCACTCTTTGTGTTAACTGCCCCAACTAACAGCATCCCGTAGCCAATGATGGTGCCAAAATCCAACAGCGATCCTCCGCCCAAAGTTCGGCATGATCAGAGTTACACTCTTGAAGAGGTCATTAAAATTCCAAGCTCTTATCCCCACATTCATCAATATAGTTCCTCTGTCGAAATTGAGAGGATGGTCAAGAATGAGGAACATGAAGAAATGACAAAGAAAATGAAGAGTTTGGAACAGAGTATAAGAGATATGGAAGGACTAGGAGGCCACAAAGGCATCTCGTTCAGTGACTTGTGTATGTTTCCTCATGTCCATTTGCCTGCTGGTTTTAAAACTCCAAAGTTTGAAAAATATGATTGTCACGGAAACCCCATAGCTCATCTAAAGAGATATTGCAACTAATTGATGGGTGCAGAGGGCAAAGAAGATTACTTATGGCCTATTTCGGCGAAAGCTTAGTGGGGATTGCATCTGAATGGTTCATAGATCAGGATATCAACAACTGGCACACATGGGATGATTTGGCTCGATGTTTTGTATAGCAATTCCAATATAATATTGACATTGTTCCATATCGTTCCTCGTTAGCCAACATAAGAAAAAAGACCACGAAAATTTTTTGTGAATATGCTATCAGATGGAGGGAACAAGATGCTAGGGTTAAACCACCGATGAAGGAGTCAGAGATGATTGACGTTTTTCTCCAGGTGCAAGAACCTGATTACTTTCACTATCTGCTTTCTGCCATAGGGAAGACATTCGCTGAAGTTATTAAGGTAGGGGAAATGGTGGAAAATGGCATCAAGTCTGGAAAGACTATAAGTCAAGCTGCCTTAAAAGCCACAACACAAGTGCTTCAAAATGGTTGTGGAAATATTGGAGGGAATAAGAGAAGGGAGGATGTGGCCACTATTGTATTAGCGCCTAGGACTCATGTTCTAGGTAATTCCCCACAACACTATTTTCCTTCCCAAGCTCCACAATATTTTGTCCCATACACTCCATATCATGTTTTTAATGCACAACCAATTGCACCCCCTTCTTATCAACAATGGCGTGCACCAACACCACAAAATCATCCACCACCCCCACAAGTTCATCAAAATACTTCTAGAATTCCTTTCCGTCCTAGACCACGATACAAAAAGGGAAATGGCGTTAAAGATGAGTTCACTCCTATTGGCGAGTCGTATGCTAGCTTGTTCCAAAAATTAAGGACGTTGAATGTTTTGAGTCCTATTGAGAGAAAGATGTTGAATCCTCCCCCAAGAATTTTGGATTATTCCCAACATTGCGCATATTGTTCTAATGCCCCAGGGCACAATATAGAGAGATGTTGGTATTTGAAAAGTTCCATTCAAGATTTGATCGATTCTAATTGAATTATTCTTGAAAGTCCGAGTGGACCAAACATCAATCAAAATCCATTGCCGAGGCATACTGAAACAAACATGCTAGAAATGATGAAGGGTCATGAAGAGTTTGCATCTCGGTATAAGCCAATCCTTACGGTTGAAACTGGCATTGAGAAGTCAACAAATGTTGTTGATTTAACAAAAATGATGCCTTTAGGGGCGGAAAGTGTGTTAGAAAAGTTGAGTCCATCAAACACACCCATCTTAACTGTGAAAGGAGACCTTGAAGATGTTTGGTCAAGTCTGAGTAAGGCAAAATCGTTTGTTCCAAAAAGTCCAAACAAGCCTATATTGATCGTGCAAGGGGCCATTATTCCTCATGTGATTATCAGGCCAGTATCTAAGCTCCCAATGACTAACCCCAAAGCCGTTCCCTTGAATTATGAGCATACTGTCGTGATATACAAGGGAAAAGAAATTGATGAATAAATAGATGAAGTGGGAGGAATAACCCGTTCAGGAAGATGTTATGTCCCGATGGAATTAAGGAAAATTAAAAATGAACAAATACAAATAAAGAGTCCGGTCACTGAAGGAGAGGCAGAGTAATTCCTAAGGAAGATGAAACTATCAGACTACTCCGTGGTGGAACAATTAAGAAAAACTCCAGCCCGAATCTCTTTGTTGTCTTTGCTAATACATTATGAAGAACATCGTAAGGCTGCAATGAAAATTTTGAATGAAGCACATGTTCCTAGTAAAGTTACAGTGAGTCAGTTAGATAAGATTGCTAGGAGAATATTTGAGGTAAACCGCATAACCTTTTCAGATGATGAACTACCCAAATAAGGTACAAGACATAATCAAATCCTACATATCACTGTAAAGTGTGAGCTTTCATATGTCACTCGAGTTCTAATTGATGGAGGATCTGGAGCAAATATTTGTCCTTTATCAACTCTACAAAAATTGAATGTTAGTGCTGAAAGGGTCCGACCCAACAATGTATGTGTTAGAGATTTTGATGGGTCAAAAACAGATGTTATTGGTGAGATAGAGCTCATACTAACCATAGGGCCTGTGGATTTCGCTGTGAATTTTCAAGTGTTGGATATCAACGTGTCCTACAATCTATTGATGGGGAGGCCATGGGTGTATAGGGCTGGAGAAGTCCCCTCAACGTTGCATCAAATGATTATGTGTAACGACCTGTTTAGTCGTTTTGAGCAACAGATTTTATTTCTGGAAAAACTGGCTGGGACGACCGATGTAACGACGGACCGTCATAGTCACGACGGCCCGTCGAGGATGTGTCGTCCCATGACACTTAGAATTTTGAAATTGGGTACTGAAAATCGACTCGCTGTAAATTGTGACGGACCTGCAGGACGTGCCGTCACATCCACGACGAACCGTCGTGAGTTTTCGTTGCAAAACACTTCAACTTTTGAGAATTTGGTACAAGAAACGAGTTTCTGACCGTCATGACGGAGGAACAGGACGGACCGTCACAGCTGTGACGGGCCGTCACAGCTGTGACGGGCCGTCACAGGCTACGTGAGTTGAGGGAGCTGCGACGACCTGTGTGACGGACCGTCGCAGGCACGACGGCCCGTCACAGGTTGCGCAGTCCCAGGCAAAATAGGATTCCTCTACGCGTTTTAAGGGACGTTTTTGACTATTCCTGCTTTAATTATAAAGTTAGAGGGTTAATATTAATAGGTCTAATTACTTGGGGGTTAAAAGAGGTAACCTTAAGTTAATTAGTGGGTTATTATTGCCATCTTTTATTCTTAATTATATATTAATTAGGGTAAAAGAAAGAGGGTTTGAATAAAGAAAAATAGAAAGAACAGAAAGAGGGAGAGAGAATCGATCAAGAGAGAGAGACGAAGAGGATAGCAAGGATTTTGAGAAGATAGCTTGTTGATTCAATTCTTCGGTGGAGGTAGGTTATGGTTTATGTTACGATATTCGTAGTGAACTCTTAATAGTGAATATTATGTGTTGATAATATTGTAAACCCTGCTATGTGCTTAAGTTGTATGCTTGCATGATTATGATTATAAAATTGTGATGAATTAACAAAGCATGATGAAGTTAGTGAATCTCAAATCTTGAAAGAACCCTAATTCACTTGATATATTATATAATGAGAATGATGATGCCTTATTATGAAAGAAGGCTTGATAAATTATATAATGAGAATGATGATGCCTTAGTGTAAAAGAAGGCTTGATGAATTAGGGGATCGGGTGCCACGTTCCGGTACCAGGATAGAATATGAGGATCGGAGTGTCACGTTCCGACACCAGGATAGAATATGAGGATCGGAGTGTCACGTTCCGACACCAGGATAGAATTATGGATCGGGTGCCACGTTCCGGTACCAGGATAGAATATGAGGATCGGAGTGTCACGTTCCGACACCAGGATAGAATTATGGATCGGGTGCCACGTTCCGGTACCAGGATAGAATATGAGGATCGGAGTGTCACGTTCCGACACAAGGATAGAATATGGATCGGGTGCCACGTTCCGGTACCAGGATAGAATATGAGGATCGGAGTGTCACGTTCCGACACCAGGATAGATAAATGGATCGGGTGCCACGTTCCGGCACCAGGATAGAAATAGAGGATCGGAGTGTCACGTACCGACACAAGAGGAAGAAAGATAATGAATCTTGAAAGATAATGAATATACTCAATCTAATGAACTTAATTCCCAAATGAGTATGGTATTGAGGCTTGAGTCCTCAGGTGTGAACTCGGTTGTAGTTATTGATGAATTCATGTTGTTATTGCTACATGTTGAGTATTGTAGTTGATTTACATTATTATTGATATATACTGTTCCCTATTTTGAGTTGGCCGATGATATCTACTCAGTACGTGTGGTTGTACTGACCCCCTACTTTCATGTTTTCCTCTTTGTTATTTGTGTAATGCAGCAAACGTTCAGTCAACTTCAACTCAACAGCAGATCTAGCCAGTCTTCACTTCATCGGAAATTCAGGGTGAGCTAATGCGTCTAGCTTGGACTGGGTCTCCTTCTTCAAGTCTTGATGCCTTGAACTTCCGGCATGGACTAGCTTAGCTTTTTAGTTATTTTGTTCTTAGACATTCCTAGTTAAGTAATTTGAGATAGATGTTCTTGTGATGATGACTTCCAGATTTTGGGGATAATAATAATAGTATTGAATTGTTTTTATTAATGAGTTTAAGTCTTCCGCATTATTTTCTGTTGATATATCTTGAAATGTTAAGGTTTAGATGGGTTGGTTCGCTCACATAGGAGGGTAAATGTGGGTGCCAGTCGCGTCCCTGATTTGGGTCGTGACAAACTTGGTATCAGAGCATTAGGTTCGTTGGTCTCATCACACAAGAACAGGTCTAGTAGAGTCTTAAAGAACGGTAGGGGGACGCCTTTACTCTTCTTTGAGAGGCTATAAGACTTTAGGAAAATTCCATTCTTTCTTTCTTTCTTTCGTGCTATTACTTGGATCCAATTGGTATCTAGGTGATACAAATTGGTATCTGACCATCTTCACTCTATTTCGCAGATGGTTAGAACTAGAGCAACGACTACGCCAACATCAACATCAGCAAGACAAGATGCATCTGAGCCAGCCACTGGGGCTGTAGCTCGAAGTGCAACAGTGGCAAGAGGCCGCGGTAGAGGTCGTGGGAGGACGTCCTCTAGAGGGAGAGGACGAGCGCCTAGCCCATCTGGTGCTAGGGCGGTGACTCCTCCACCGACTGAGGAGGTATTAAGAGAAGGGGAGGATGGGGAGAATGAACAAGTACAGAATGAGGAAATGCCACCCCAACCTACCCCGGAGATGATCAATCAGGTTCTCGCTTATCTTAGTGGGTTATCTGATCAGGGTCAGGCACCTCCAGTGTTTTCTGCACCAACACCTCCGGTTTCAGAGGTACGACATGCGGCTACTATGGCTCCCCGCATGGATGCATCATTGGGAATAGGCACATTTCCACGTCTGACTACTGGGCCTATTATGACAAATGATCAGCATGAACTTTTCAGTAAGTTCTTGAAATTGAAACCTCCAGTCTTTAAGGGCGCAGAATCAGAGGATGCCTACGATTTTCTGGTTGATTGTCATGAGCTACTACACAAGATGGGTATAGTAGAACGGTTTGGTGTTGAGTTCGTGAGCTATCAGTTTCAAGGGAACGCCAAAACATGGTGGCGGTCACATGTTGAGTGTCAACCAACAGAGGCACCACCTATGACTTGGGAATCATTCTCTACCCTGTTTATGGAGAAGTATATCCCAAGGACTTTGAGAGATAGAAAAAGGGACGAGTTCTTGAGTCTAGAGCAAGGGAGGATGACAGTTAACGCGTATGAGGCTAAATTTCGCGCACTATCCAGATACGCCACCCAACTTTGTTTCAGTCCACAAGAACGGATTCGCCGTTTTGTGAAGGGGTTGAGGTCAGAGTTGCGGATTTCAGCCTTACAGGTAGCGGCTACGGCAACATCCTTCCAAGAGGTGGTAGACTTTGTGATAGAGGTGGAAGGAGTGAAGCCAGACGACTTCACCACGACATCGACATCGAAAAGGTTTCGAAGGGGAGGCGAGTTTAATGGTTCTCACTCTAGAGGACAGAGCTCCGGAGGTTACTCAAGTCGACCAATTCAGTCTTCACTACAGACTGTAGTTGGGGGTCCACCTCAGAACGGTCAACACTACTCCGAGAGACCTATGCATGAACCCCGAGAGTGTTATGGATGTGGGGAGGTTGGACACATCAAGAGGTATTGTCCAAACCAGAGTTACAGAACCCCACTAGCTAGAGGTAGAGGTGGTCATGGTAGAGGCCGCTTTTCTGGAGGACGTGGTGGTCGAGGTAATGGTGGTCATCACAACGGCAGAGGTGATGGGCAAAATGGAGCCACTACTACGCAACATGGTAGGGGCAATGGACAGACAAACGATAGGGCCCATTGTTACGCTTTCCCTGGGAGATCTGAAGCGGAGGCGTCTGATGCTGTTATCACAGGTAATCTTTTGGTTTGTGATTGCATGGCATCTGTATTATTTGACCCTGGCTCCACGTTTTCATATGTATCTTCATCATTTGCTAATGGTCTAAAATTGCATTGTGAATTACTTGACATGCCTATTCGTGTTTCTACACCGGTGGGTGAGTCTGTGGTAGTTGAAAAGGTACATAGGTCTTGTTTGGTGAACTTTGTGGGGAGCAACACTTATGTAGATTTGGTTATTTTAGAAATGGGTGACTTTGATGTAATTCTGGGTATGACTTGGCTTTCTCCAAATTTTGCGATCTTGGATTGTAATGCTAAAACTGTGACATTGGCCAAGCCTGGGACAGATCCGTTAGTGTGGGAGGGTGACTACACTTCCAATCCGGTGCGTATCATCTCATTTCTTCGTGCTAAGAAAATGGTTAGTAAAGGGTGTTTAGCTTTCTTGGCACATCTCAAGGATGACACTACCCAAGTACCTTCGATTGAGTCGGTTTCGGTGGTCCGTGAGTTTCTTGATGTATTCCCTGCAGATCTTCCTGGTATGCCACCAGATAGGGATATTGACTTCTGTATCGATCTTGAACCGGGCACACGCCCCATTTCTATACCCCCGTATAGAATGGCTCCCGCGGAGTTAAGAGAGTTAAAGGCTCAACTTCAAGAGTTGTTGAGCAAGGGCTTCATTAGACCAAGTGCATCTCCTTGGGGTGCTTCGGTTTTGTTTGTGAAGAAGAAGGATGGGAGTTTTCGGATGTGCATAGACTACCGACAGTTGAACAAGGTAACTATTAAGAACAAGTATCCTCTTCCTCGCATTGATTACTTATTCGATCAATTACAAGGTGCTTGTGTCTTCTCTAAGATTGACTTGAGATCCGGTTATCATCAATTGAAAATACGAGCAACGGATGTGCCAAAGACTGCTTTTCGAACAAGGTACGGACATTACGAATTTGTGGTGATGTCTTTTGGTCTTACGAATGCCCCTGCTGCGTTCATGAGCTTGATGAACGGGATATTTAAGCCGTATTTGGACCTCTTTGTGATCGTATTTATAGATGATATACTGGTATACTCCAAGAGTAAGAAGGAACATGAGGAGCATTTGAGAATGGTATTGGAAACGTTGAGGGAGAAAAAGCTTTATGCCAAGTTCTCTAAGTGCGAGTTTTGGCTAGATGCGGTGTCCTTCTTGGGGCACGTGGTTTCTAAGGATGGAGTAATGGTGGATCCTTCTAAGATCGAAGTAGTGAAGAATTGGGTAAGACCTACTAATGTGTCAGAAATACGGAGTTTTGTTGGGTTAGCTAGCTACTACCGCCGCTTTGTCAAAGGATTCTCTTCTATTGCTTCCCAATTGACGAACTTGACTAAGCAGAATGTTCCATTTGTATGGTCGGATGAGTGTGAGGAAAGCTTTCAAAAGCTCAAGACGCTGTTGACTACTGCACCAATTCTCACCTTGCCGGTAGAGGGTAAGAACTTCATTGTTTATTGTGATGCATCCTATTCGGGTTTGGGTGCAGTGCTAATGCAAGAGAAGAACGTGATTGCTTATGCCTCAAGACAATTAAAAGTGCATGAACGTAACTATCCAACTCATGACTTGGAATTGGCCGCGGTAGTGTTTGCATTGAAGCAATTGAGACACTATTTATATGGGGTTAAGTGTGAGGTCTACACGGATCATCGTAGCCTTCAGTATGTCTTCACTCAGAGAGATTTGAATCTGAGACAGAGGAGATGGATGGAACTACTGAAGGACTACGACATCACTATTTTGTATCATCCGGGGAAGGCGAATGTTGTGGCAGATGCCTTGAGTAGAAAGGCGGGAAGCATGGGAAGTCTAGCTCATTTGCAAGCCTCTAGACGCCCATTGGCTAGAGAGGTTCAGACTCTGGCTAACGACTTGATGAGGTTGGAAATAAATGAGAAGGGAGGATTGTTGGCTAGTGTGGAGTCAAGATCTTCTTTCTTGACAAGATTAAGGGAAAACAGTTTGATGATGAGAAACTAAGGCGAATCCGAGATAAAGTGTTGCGAGGAGAGGCTAAAGAAGCAACAATCGACGAGGAAGGTGTGTTGAGGATTAAGGGAAGGGTATGTGTACCCCGCATTGATGATTTGATCAACACTATTCTGGCAGAAGCTCATAGTTCAAGGTATTCTATACATCCGGGTGCAACCAAGATGTATCGCGACCTAAAACAACACTTTTGGTGGAGTAGAATGAAGCGCAATATTGTTGACTTTATTGCCAAGTGTCCAAACTGTCAACAAGTGAAATATGAACACCAAAGGCCCGGAGGAACACTTCAAAGAATGCCCATTCCGGAATGGAAGTGGGAGAGAATTGCAATGGACTTTGTGGTTGGTCTTCCAAAGACACTGGGAAAGTTTGATTCAATTTGGGTAATTGTGGACAGATTGACTAAGTCTGCTCATTTCATTCCGGTTAAGGTGACTTACAATGCAGAGAAGTTAGCCAAAATCTACATCTCAGAAATCGTTCGATTGCATGGGGTTCCACTATCCATTATATCAGATAGAGGTACGCAGTTTACTTCTAAGTTTTGGAAAACATTGCATGCAGAATTGGGCACTAGGTTGGACCTTAGTACCGCGTTCCATCCTCAGACCGATGGTCAGTCTGAGCGAACGATTCAAGTGTTGGAGGATATGCTTCGCGCATGCGTGATAGAGTTTGGTGGACATTGGGATAGCTTCTTACCTTTGGCAGAGTTTTCGTATAATAATAGCTATCACTCCAGTATTGATATGGCTCCATTTGAAGCATTGTATGGGAGGAGGTGTAGATCTCCCATTGGTTGGTTTGATGCATTCGAGGTTAGACCTTGGGGTACCGATCTCTTGAGGGATTCGTTAGAAAAGGTGAAGGGCATTCAAGAAAAGCTTCTAGCGGCGCAAAGTAGACAAAAGGAGTATGCAGACCGGAAGGTTAGAGACTTGGAGTTCATGGAAGGTGAACAAGTCTTGTTGAAGGTTTCACCCATGAAAGGGGTGATGCGGTTTGGCAAAAGAGGTAAGCTAAGTCCAAGGTATATTGGACCATTTGAGGTACTAAAGCGAATAGGGGAGGTGGCTTATGAATTAGCCTTGCCCCCAGGGCTGTCCGGAGTGCATCCGGTATTTCATGTGTCCATGTTGAAAAGATACCATGGAGATGGAAACTATATTATCCGTTGGGACTCAGTGTTGTTGGATGAGAACTTGACTTATGAAGAGGAACCAGTTGCTATATTAGATAGAGAAGTTCGCAAGTTGAGATCGAGAGAGATTGCATCCATCAAAGTCCAATGGAAGAATCGACCGGTTGAAGAAGCTACTTGGGAGAAGGAGGCGGATATACAAGAAAAATACCCACATCTGTTTACAGATTCAGGTACTCCTTTTCGCCATTGTTTTCCTTCTTTTGATCGCTCGGGGACGAACGATGGGTAAATTGGTATCTATTGTAACGACCTGTTTAGTCGTTTTGAGCAACAGATTTTATTTCTGGAAAAACTGGCTGGGACGACGGATGTAACGACGGACCGTCATAGTCACGACGGCCCGTCGAGGATGTGTCGTCCCATGACACTTAGAATTTTGAAATTGGGTACTGAAAATCGACTCGCTGTAAATTGTGACGGACCTGCAGGACGTGCCGTCACATCCACGACGAACCGTCGTGAGTTTTCGTTGCAAAACACTTCAACTTTTGAGAATTTGGTACAAGAAACGAGTTTCTGACCGTCATGACGGAGGAACAGGACGGACCGTCACAGCTGTGACGGGCCGTCACAGCTGTGACGGGCCGTCACAGGCTACGTGAGTTGAGGGAGCTGCGACGACCTGTGTGACGGACCGTCGCAGGCACGACGGCCCGTCACAGGTTGCGCAGTCCCAGGCAAAATAGGATTCCTCTACGCGTTTTAAGGGACGTTTTTGACTATTCCTGCTTTAATTATAAAGTTAGAGGGTTAATATTAATAGGTCTAATTACTTGGGGGTTAAAAGAGGTAACCTTAAGTTAATTAGTGGGTTATTATTGCCATCTTTTATTCTTAATTATATATTAATTAGGGTAAAAGAAAGAGGGTTTGAATAAAGAAAAATAGAAAGAACAGAAGAGGGAGAGAGAATCGATCAAGAGAGAGAGACGAAGAGGATAGCAAGGATTTTGAGAAGATAGCTTGTTGATTCAATTCTTCGGTGGAGGTAGGTTATGGTTTATGTTACGATATTCGTAGTGAACTCTTAATAGTGAATATTATGTGTTGATAATATTGTAAACCCTGCTATGTGCTTAAGTTGTATGCTTGCATGATTATGATTATAAAATTGTGATGAATTAACAAAGCATGATGAAGTTAGTGAATCTCAAATCTTGAAAGAACCCTAATTCACTTGATATATTATATAATGAGAATGATGATGCCTTATTATGAAAGAAGGCTTGATAAATTATATAATGAGAATGATGATGCCTTAGTGTAAAAGAAGGCTTGATGAATTAGGGGATCGGGTGCCACGTTCCGGTACCAGGATAGAATATGAGGATCGGAGTGTCACGTTCCGACACCAGGATAGAATATGAGGATCGGAGTGTCACGTTCCGACACCAGGATAGAATTATGGATCGGGTGCCACGTTCCGGTACCAGGATAGAATATGAGGATCGGAGTGTCACGTTCCGACACCAGGATAGAATTATGGATCGGGTGCCACGTTCCGGTACCAGGATAGAATATGAGGATCGGAGTGTCACGTTCCGACACAAGGATAGAATATGGATCGGGTGCCACGTTCCGGTACCAGGATAGAATATGAGGATCGGAGTGTCACGTTCCGACACCAGGATAGATAAATGGATCGGGTGCCACGTTCCGGCACCAGGATAGAAATAGAGGATCGGAGTGTCACGTACCGACACAAGAGGAAGAAAGATAATGAATCTTGAAAGATAATGAATATACTCAATCTAATGAACTTAATTCCCAAATGAGTATGGTATTGAGGCTTGAGTCCTCAGGTGTGAACTCGGTTGTAGTTATTGATGAATTCATGTTGTTATTGCTACATGTTGAGTATTGTAGTTGATTTACATTATTATTGATATATACTGTTCCCTATTTTGAGTTGGCCGATGATATCTACTCAGTACGTGTGGTTGTACTGACCCCCTACTTTCATGTTTTCCTCTTTGTTATTTGTGTAATGCAGCAAACGTTCAGTCAACTTCAACTCAACAGCAGATCTAGCCAGTCTTCACTTCATCGGAAATTCAGGGTGAGCTAATGCGTCTAGCTTGGACTGGGTCTCCTTCTTCAAGTCTTGATGCCTTGAACTTCCGGCATGGACTAGCTTAGCTTTTTAGTTATTTTGTTCTTAGACATTCCTAGTTAAGTAATTTGAGATAGATGTTCTTGTGATGATGACTTCCAGATTTTGGGGATAATAATAATAGTATTGAATTGTTTTTATTAATGAGTTTAAGTCTTCCGCATTATTTTCTGTTGATATATCTTGAAATGTTAAGGTTTAGATGGGTTGGTTCGCTCACATAGGAGGGTAAATGTGGGTGCCAGTCGCGTCCCTGATTTGGGTCGTGACATTATGTTTGAATACGACCGACAAGAGGTAATTGTTCATGGTGAGGGGGATTTTTCAATCTACAAAGCCTCTTCCTTCCCTTTTATCAAGGCGGATAATGAGAATGAGGCACTAGTTTATCAAGCTTATGAGGTAGTGGTTATTGAGCATGTCCCCGAGGAGAGTGTCATTTCAAAACCAAATATGCCCATCGCGTCTGTAATGGTGGTAAATGAATTGCTGAAAATGGGTTTGAGCCGGGTAAAAGCTAAGGAATCTGCTTGCAAGGGAGAGCTTATCCTGTGAGTCTACGAAAGAGAATCAGTACTTTTGGATTAGGCTACCAACCTAGAGTCGAGGACAAAATAAAGGCAAAGAAGCAGAAAAGAGATATATGATCACTTACCAAGCCTATACAACAAATCTACAAATCTTTCATCAAAGCCCGCGCAACAAAATCTTATCAATCATCTTTTCCAGAGCAAGTGATGAAAGTTAGCAAAGAAATGATCAACTATTTTCAAGATTTATTTGTCGAGGTTGATATGGTGGAACTCGGAGAAGGCACTAGCGATAGAGATGTGAAATTCATTGGTCCTGATGTCAATCTAAACAATTGGGAGACCACCCCTCTCCCCGTTAAAGACGAGTCTTGGTAGTCTGTCTTGTTTTTTCTTTTGTCATCCGATTCATTCAAGGATTGTAATTCGGATTTTCTCTTGTCGTTTTCTTTCAAACATTCTATTTCCCTTTTCAATAGGATGTAATTGCATCTTTATTCAGTCAAAAATATTTTTTCATTTTCTTTTATAATGTTATTTCTATTCCGATTCTAGTGATATGACATGCATGCAGAATTTTTTGCCAGATCTTAATATCAAATCTAATCTTCGACCTAATATTGAAATAATAAGTCAAGAAATCGAATATGATGAAGACAGATTATTTGAAGAAGTAAGGAGGGATTTCAATCATTTTGAAAATAAGTCAAATCCAAACATGAGTGAAACTGAGCGAATAAACTTGGGGAATCAGGAAATTATTAAGGAGACTAAGATAAGTGTACATGTTCGACATCAAAAGGACGATATAATCCAGGACCTGTTTGCTTACAAAGATGTTTTTGCGTCATCTTATGATGAAATGCCTGGATTAAGAACTGACATAGTTGTTCACAAGTTGCCAATTGATCCTAATTTTCCTCCGATAAAGCAGAAGTTGAGAAAACTCAAAACCAACATGAGTATAATAATTAAAGAGGAGATCACAAAAAAACTTGAGGCCAAAGTCATTCAAGTCTCTCAATATCCTTCTTGGTTATCCAATATTGTACCCGTCCCTAAGAAAGACGGCAAAGTTTGAATGTGTGTTGATTATCGTGATTTGAATAAGGCAAGTCCAAAAGATGATTTTCCTTTGCCTAACATCCATATTTTATTGGATAATTGTGCTAAACATGAGGTTGTATCTTTTGTGGATTGTTATGCGGGCTACCATAAGATTATTATGGATGATGAAGATGCAGAAAAAACATCTTTTATCACTCCATGGGGTACATATTGTTATCGTGTTATGCCTTTTGGATTAAAAAAAATAATTATATGAGACCTATGACAACCATGTTTCACGATATGATGCATAGAGAAATCGAAGTATATGTGGATGATGTAATCAATAAATCTAAAAAACAGTCAGATCATGTGAAAGACTTAAGGAGATTCTTCGAAAGGCTCCGCAGGTATAATATCAAGCTTAATCCTGCAAAATGTGTATTTGGAGTACCATCGGGAAAGCTTTTGGGGTTTATAGTCACTCGAAGAGGCATCGAGTATGATCCTTAAAAAAAAAAGCAATTCAAGAATTTCCACCTCCAAAGAACAAAACGGAGGTTATGAGCCTTCTAGGAAGGTTAAACTACATCAGCAGATTCATTGCTCAACTCACAATAACTTGTGATCCTATCTTTAAGTTGTTGAAAAAGAATTCTACAGCCTAGTGGACCGAAGAATGTCAAGAAGCTTTTGAAAGAATTAATAATTACCTATCGAATCCCCTTGTGTTTGTTCCTCCCGAGCTGGGAAGACCTTTAATATTGTATATGTCAGTACTGGATAATTATTTTGGTTGTGTACTGGGTCAGCATGATGACACTGGGAAGAAAGAGCGGGCCATTTATTACCTCAGCAAGAAGTTTACTGTTTACAAAGCAAAGTACACTCTTCTTGAAAGAACGTGTTGTTCCCTAACTTGGGTAGCACATAAGTTGAAACATTATCTTTCATCATACACTACTTATCTCATCTCTCGTATGGATCCGTTGGAATATATTTTTCAAAAGCCCATGCCCACAGGCAGGCTTGCGAAATGGCAAATATTGCTCACAAAGTTCGACATTATCTATATAACGCGAACAGCAATGAAAGCTCAAGCATTGACAAATCATTTGGCAGAGAACCCTATTGATGAAGAATATGAACCACTTAAAACCTATTTTCCAGATGAAGAGATATCTTGTATCGATGATGTTATTCACGATAACGATCAAGGTTGGAAGTTATTCTTTGATGGTGCCTCTAACAGGAAAGGAGTTTGAATAGGAGTTGTTCTTATGTCTGAGTCTAGGGAAGATTACCCTATATCAGCCCAACTTAGATTCTATTGTACTAATAATATGTCTGAGTATAAAGCATGCATTTTGTGTCTGAGGTTAGCTGCTGACATGGGCATCCAAGAATTGTTAGTGTTAGGAGACTCAGACTTACTAGTTCATCAAATTCAAGGAGAATGGGAAACTCGAGACCCAAAGCTCATACCATATCAACATGGTTTACAAGGTCTTTGTCAACGATTCGTGTCGATAAAATTTAGACACATTCCCAAAATGCACAATGAGATTGCAGATGCATTGGCCACTCTATCTTCGATGCTCCAACCTCCTGATGACGCTCATATCGACCCTTTATACATACAAATTCGATGATCAATATGCTTATTGCAACATGATTGAGGAGGAATTTGATGGTAAGCCTTGGTTTCATGATATCAAAACATATCTTCAGTCTAGAGAATGTCCGTTCGGATGTAACTAGTAATCAAAAAATGACTATTCGACGAATAGCAAGGGTTTTTTTCTTAAGCGGAGGCATACTGTACAAGAAGACACCCGATTTAGGTCTTCTAAGGTGTGTAAATGCTCAAGAGGCTTCGACAATCATGATTGAAGTACACTCAGGGGTTTGTGGGCCTCATATGAATGGATATGTTCTAGCTAAGAAGATACTTCAAGCAGGATATTATTGGCTAACCATGGAGCGGGATTCCATACGATTTCTTCATAAATGTCAAATACATGGTGATTTGATACATTCTCCCCATACTGAGTTGCATGCAATGTCTGCTCCATGGCCTTTCGTGGCATGGGGAATGGAAGTGACTGGACCGATAGAACCAAAAGCATCGAATGGTCACAGGTTCATCTTGGTGGCTACTGGGTGGAAGCAGTAACTTTCAAGTCAGTGACGAAGAAGGTCGTGGTGGATTTCATCCATTTCAACATCATCTGTCGATTTGGTATTCCAAAGGTGATTATAACTGATAACGCCTCAAATCTCAAAAACCACTTAATGCAAGATGTATGCTACCAATTGAAGATTGAGCATCGAAATTCGACTCCGTATCGCCCAAAGGAAAACGGGGCTGTAGAAGCTGCTAACAAAAATATAAAAAAAATACTTCGTAAGATGGTGCAAAGTTCTCGACAATGGCATGAAAAGTAGCCTTTTGCTTTGTTTGGTTATCGCACTACAGTCCGTACGTCAGTAGGCGCTACTTCATATTCACTGGTATACGGGACTGAGGTAGTTATACCTGCAGAGATTGAGATCCCATCTTTACGAATTGTTGTGGAGGCTGAAATTGATGATGATGAGTGGATCAAAACTCGGTTAGAGCAATTAAGTTTGATTGATGAGAAGCATCTGACATCAGTATGTCATGGACAATTATATCAGAAAAGAATGGCACGGGCATACAACAAAAAGGTGCGTCCCAGACATTTTGAAGAGGGTCAATTAGTGTTGAGACGTAGTTTTCCACATCATGCCGAAACCAAAGGTAAATTTTCTCCAAATTGGAGAGGACCATTCGTTATTAAAAGGGTATTACCCAATGGTGCTCTTTACTTAGCAGATATATAAGGCAAAGTGACAGAAACGATCGTCAATTCTGATGCTGTGAAAAGATATTACATATGATTTGAGTTTAGAGATTAGAAACCCTTATGTTTGGGCTCGACATTTCAAGGGTTGATTCAATGGAATCTCTTGGTTATGTTGTTTCCTTGACTTTACAAAAAAAAAAATTGCCTGAACTACGTTTGAGCTGATTCTTGTTTCGGCAAGATATGTAGGCAGCCCTAATGTTGGGTTCGGTTCAACAAAATACAAATCCAAAAATTCATATTGTAGTATACTGGGGAAAAAGTCGTTTGTTTATTCATTTGGTCTATCATCTAAAAGCTCAAAATAAACCCCATCATCTAAAAAAAAAAAGTCTTTGCATCAACTCTTGATATGTTGAGAGTAAGTTGGTTAAGTGTAGGTAAAAATCCTGAATGGGCACCATAAGACAAATGTCAGTAGAAATAAATAAAAATGAGAGAGTCTTATTGGTGAAAACCCTAAGTGGGCACCGTAAGGCGAAAAGGAGTTGAATATAACAGAGTCTTATTGGTGAAAATTATGACATGCACCATAAAGCAGACGTGAGCTGGAGCAATTAAACATAAAGAGTTTTAGCGGCAAAGACCTTCGTTAATATCACAAAGTGTATAAGGGTTCAAATTATTTATAGCTTTATTAAGTGTCGGGATTCCACATCAAGATTGAATGATCAATAATGGTTGATGAATAGATTGGATAGCCAAGTCTGGAAATCAATTCAAACTGCATGGCATGATCAGTAGACTCGGCTCCCACACTCAAATAAGTAATTCTTTCTTCTTCTTACAAAAAAAAAGAGTCTTCATCGAATCTTTTCTTTTATTCTCATATAGTTCGCAATTTTCTTAAACTTTTTTCATCACTTTTTTTGTATGTATTTGAGTCGAGTCTTTTTCAAAAACTAGGAAGAAATTTCAAGACTCGCTACCAAGTCTCTAAACGGTACTAGGCAAAGTATCAGGCTACTGAGTTAATCTGTCTTCAAGTGTTGAATTCGAAAATTCTCTGATCCTATGAAGGCTAAACATCGGGTGTTGTGAGATAAAGACATTGGATTTAGGTCCCAAGATAAGCAAATTTTGATGAAAGTACTATCAATCAATAAGAAGTATTGACCATTGGAAAAAATCAAAGCGTCATAATTGTTTGAGCCGCCCTTGTCGAAAGATGGAACTACAAACCAACCACCACCTTTTCAAACTCACAAATTTTCTTTGTTCATGCAGGGACACAAGTTGTTTCAAGATTGAGCATTCGAGGAACCTAGATGTTCAACCTAGTCTGCAGCGAGCGAAATGGAAACCCTACAATAAAGACTTGTGGAATATTATATGAAAGTTGGATAATATATATCAAAATAGCAATTACTTGAATGTTGGCATATTTATTTTATTTATTATTATTTCTCCTTGAAGGAACTTCCAAATAATGAAGATAGCATTCACAATGTTTCGTTGGTATTATTAGTTTGTTGAAAATTTTATTAGCAGGACCCTCCTAGATAATGGGACTAGCAGGACCCTCCTGGATAATGGGATTAGCAAGATCCTCCTGGATAATGGGATTAGTAGGACCCTCCTGCATAATGGGACTAGCAGGACCCTCCTGGATAATGGGATTAGCAGGACCCTCCTGGATAATGGGACTAGCAGGACCGCCCTGAATAATGGGATTAGATTACTTTCTCATAGGATAAACACTTCTTAGTCTAGATTTTTAGTTTTATTTTCTCCTAAAATAAACAATTCCTAGTCGGAGTTTATGTTTTATATTTATATCTGCTAATAACTCACAAAATTTTCCCAGTGAAAACTAGGGCAAAAATTTTGTTTATTTTTTGTTTGTGGTGGTTTTCAGGTTTCCTCAAGCAAGACATGGATTTGAAATTCAAGAACAAAGTTTCAAATCTTTTAGAATAATAAATTCCACGATGGTTAGAATTAGCTTCTACAATGCATCTAGCAGCTTGACTTTCACACATCTTTTACTAGTCAACTTTTGATCAAGAAAACACGCATTCATTCAAGAGCATTTTTCAAGTTGTCATTTTGAAGAATTTCAAAAGTTCCGTCTAAGTGGAAAGTTAAGCCTCCATTCCAATTCTAAGTTAAGATAGTCACTCAAAAATCAAGGTGATATCTTAAAGTCAAAATTCAAGTGAAGATTCAAGAAAAGCTGTGTGGATAGAAGTTTGTACATTTGTTTTTCTTTTGACTAATAGTTTTCAATTTTTATGTAAGGATAAGATCCGCGATCTGGAGCCTCGATGGAACCTAACTTAACTTCCAACTCATCACTTTATCTCCTCGAACTACAAGTGGCCTGATTCCCTTATCACCCGGGATATGTAGGATGTTCAAACAAGGACTCGGTCGCAGAAAATTTGGTCTCTCAAATAAGAGTTCGGTCAAAACTGGTCACTTTGTCTACTTCTTTGTCTGAAATTCGTTCATATTTCCAGTCAAAGAGGGGCAAATTGTAGACACGTAATTTTTGACCGAATTTAAGTTTAACACCAATATTTAGAGCATAAATTATTTTATCAATCTAAATTAAATATATTTTGACTTTTTTATTATTTTCATTAAGTTTATTTGAAAGATATAAAAATAAACAACTAAATATAATTTCTAATAGAAAAGTTTATTTTGATGTTAAAAGAAAACTAAAATAATAATAAAAAAGGATATATATATATATATATATATATATATATACTATATATATATATTATTATTATTATTGTTATCCATTTAGATTTTATTTATTTATTTACTCAAAATAATTAATAATTATATGATTATCATTTTATATATATTTAATATAAAACAAATTCCATTACCCCCACTTTACCAAACTCCCCCACGACTCCTACACATGTACACACGTACACATTGCACACCTGCACTATTAAAACAGACGCCAACATCAGAAATAAAAAAAAAAGGAGATCTGAAATAAAAAAAAGGTGAAAAGAAAAAATACACACAAAGAGGAAGAGACTCACCCACAAACAAAAAATCAGTAAATATATTTACATATTTTGCTTTGACTCACAAACAACAGTTGAAGTTGAGGTTTACTTTCGCGTTTCCCTATATTAATTGTTTTCTTTTGGTGGAATTTTTGCAAGTGGTACCATTTAATTTTTTTTTATAATTTATTATCATGTTATACAAGCATTGATTTCAATATATTGAAGTTGTCAAATTTCACATGTGGTTAAACCGTTATGTTTTTATATGAAGTTTGTTCAAATATTTCATATCAACTTTATGTTTAGATCCCTTGTATAGTTATATTTTGTGTGAAATTGCTGCTTAAGTAAAATTATTGTCTAAGTCTATTCTTATTTTTCATGTTTAGTTTTTAATGATAATATGTGTAGTTATTATGATTCTAATGATAATATGCATAGTTATCCAAATTTTTATATTTATGTCTTACTAATTTGAATGAATTTTTTGTTTGGTTGTGTTTAGAAATGTATTAAAATTATATTTTATATTATATTATGTGTGTTGTCTTACATTATTATTTTTAGATTCTATTAAAAATAATAATAATAAACTTGTTAGGATAACGAGAGGATGACAAATTGAAAGAAAAAAGATAAAAATAAATAAATAATAACAATAAAAATGCAATAAGGAAAAGAGGTAGAATACGTGAATAACAGAAGAAGAAAAGAAATAGTGATGAAAGAACATCTAAATCAGAAAAAGAATAATAGAAAAAAAAGTGTAATTAAAAGACGGGAGAAAATGTACACGAAAAATAAATTTAATAAAAAATACTGCAAAAATGAAAAGAAACAAAAGTAGTGTTAAAAAATATATATATTAGTATGATCAATTCAAAAAAACACAACTATTTTTTTAAAAAAAAGGTAAGAAAAGAAAAATAAGAAAAATCAATGTAAAAACCAAAAATATAAAATAAGGAAAGTTAAACAAAAAAAAATGTGAAAATTAGTTCAAAAAGAAATAAGAAGAGAGAAACAAAAATACAATAAAAAAAACAATAAAAAAAGAGAGAAATTAAGAAGTAGACAAATGTTAAAAGCATGAAAAATAAATAAATAATTAATAAAAATGTGTAAAACTTCACATGTTTATAAAATAGTACAGTTTTAAATATGTTAATATAAATCAAAGAATGAGGGTAAATACATTTTTCTTAATAATATAATATTCAAAAATTAGTTTAAGACATAAAAGTCCATAAAGTGACCGTGCTAGAACCACGGGACTCGAGGGATGCCTAATAACTTCCCCTCGGTCAATAGAATTCCTTACCCGAACTGGTTCGCAGACCAAACAAAGAGTCATTTCTTTTGATTAGGGATTAAACAAAAAAGGTGACTTGGAACACCATAAATTAATTCCAAGTGGCGACTCTGAAAAAATTAAAATAATCCCTTAATTAATAACTTCATTTAAATTGGAAAAACCCTTACGCCGCTGCGTGAAAAAGGGTGTGACAAGCATTGATTCATGGAATACCCTAAGTATGGGAAAATGCAGAAAATGTTAACATGATCAATGGGGAATTTAACATGATATGTGTAACCAAGCTAAACTATTAATAAAAACCTTTAATGGACAATAAGTAATTAAACAAGGTCAATGCATACTTGTGTAAACACGTAATTTTTTACCAAAGTAAAATTATACACCATTTTAGAGCTTAATTTTTTTTTAAAATGTAAATTAAATATTTTTGACTTTCATCTTATTCTAGTAAGTTTATTTTATAAAATTTGAAAATAGCAAAAACAATATATGTTTTCTTTTAATTTAAATTTTAATAAATAAGCTAGTATTTCTTAATTATACTTTTAGACAAGCTATTTGACTTTTATTATATTTTATTAATTCAAAGAAAATTAGCTAACAATTTTATCATCATTATTATTTTATATATCTATTTGATTAAGAAATACCTATAAAAAATTATCTACAACCTATCCACACCCTCCACTTACTCCTCCACTAACCCAAACATTCCCTCACCCTATACCACTATACACCCATATACATACACTACTATATCAGCAACAATTTGCACAAAATGCAGGGAGGAGGTACAGAAAAAAGAAAAGAGAATATCAGCCAAACATAAATACCAAAAAAAAGGAAGGATTAGAAAGAGACACCAAGAATCAACATTGTCACGACCCAAAACCGAGCCGCAACTGGCACCCACATTTACCCTCCTATGTGAGCGAACCAACCAATCTAAACCTTAACATTTCAAGGTAATATCAATAGAAAGTAATGCGGAAGACTTAAACTCATTAATAAAAACCAATTCAATAACTTCTAAGATTCAACATCTATTATTATCCCCAAAATCTGGAAGTCATCACCACCAGAACATCTATGATCAAATTACTAAACTAAGAGTATTCTAAAAAGCTAAAATACAAAGCTAGTCTATGCCGGAAACTTCAAGGCATCAAGACATGAGTAAGTAGATCCAGTCCAAGCTAGACGCATTAGCTCACCCTGAAGATCCGGTTGTGACGAAAGACTGGCAAGAATTGCGGTTGAGTTGAAGACGACGGGACGTTTGCTGCCACTCCACAAATAAACAAGAAGAAAACATAAAAGTAGGGGGTCAGTACAACCACAAGTACTGAGTAGGTATCATCGGCCAACTCAAAATAGAAAGCAATATATCTCATATAACATCATAAATCAACTAAATTCTTAACATGTATGCAACAAGTACAAACATAATTTAGAGCATCACCGAACATATCTGTGAGGACTCAGCCTCCATACCATACTCGTTTGGGATCCATGTTCTTTAGATTGAGTATATTATCATCTTTCAAGATTCATTATCTTTATTCCTCTTTGTGTGGTACGTGACACTCCGATCCTCTACTACTATGTGTCGGAACGTCACTCCGATCCCCTACTACTATGTGTCGGAACGTGACACTCTGATCCCCTAATTAATGTGTCGGTACGTGACACTCTCCGATCCCCTACATCTACGTGTCGGTTCGTGACACCCGTCCCACTAATTCTATGTGTCGGTATGTGACACTCCTATCCCCTACATCTACGTGTCGATTCGTGACACGCGTCCCACTAATTCTATGTGTCGGTACGTGACACTCCGATCCCCTACATCTCACGGTCGGTTCGTGACCCCGTCCCACTAATTCTATGTGTCGGTACGTGACACTCCGATCCCCTACATCTACGTGTCGGTTCGTGACACCCGTCCCACTAATTCTATGTGGTCGGTACGTGACACTCCGATCCCCTACATCTACGTGTCGGTATGTGACACCCCGTCCCACTAATTCTATGTGTCGGTAGTGACACTCCGATCCACTAATCTCATTCTATTAATTCATCAAGCCTTCTTTATACCAAGGTGTTCATCATCTCATCACTTTAGTTCATCAAGCCTTCTTTTATATCAAGGCATCATCATCATTAACAAGAAATTAGTTTTTATTATCAAGATTTGGGATTCAAATAGCTTCATCATGCTTGTTTAATCACAATCATATATATAAAAATCACATCATGCATACACACATTAAGCATAAAGAAGACTCTATAATACTACCCAACACATATCATTCGTATTAAGAGGTTTACTACGAATAGTGTAAAAACCATAACAACCTACCTCCACCGAGACAGACTTGTGATCAAGCAAGAATTTCCCAAGCCTTGTGTTTTCCTCTTCTCGTTCGCTTCTCCCTCTTTCTCTCGTTCGTTCCTCTCTCCCTCTTGCTGGTTCTTTTTCTTTTTCTTATTCAAACCCTCTTTCTTTTACCCTAATTATCATATAATTAAGTTTTCAAAGATGGCACTAATAATCCACTAATTAACTTAAGGTTACCTCTTTTAACCTTCAAGTATTTAGACTTATTAACATTAACTCATTACTTTATAATTAAAGCAGGAAATAGTCCAAAATGCCCCTTAAATTAATTAATCAGAATTCCGACCCCGCCTGGGATTACGCAGCCCGTGACGGGCCGTCGTGCCTGCGACGGTCCGTCCTGCTGTCCGTCGCAAGGGTCAGACACCTGATTTTTGTAAAAAGTCTTGTGACGGGCCGTCATGACTGAGACGGTCCGTCCTGCCATTTCGTCGTGGCGTTTAGATATTCGATTTTCAGTACCCAATTTCAAAATTTCTAAGTGTCATGGGACGAGACCTCCACGACGGTCCGTCGTGGCATCCGTTGCCTCTGCCAGTTTTCCAGAAATAAAATCTGCTGCTCAAAACGACTAACCCACAGGTCGTTACAAACATACACGCACAACACAAGAAAAAAAAAGAAAAAAGTCAGCAACAGCCAAACAAAAAACACATGCACAAAAAAACACTAACATATGAGTTTGAGGCTTTTTTCGTGATTTCAAGTTAGTGATTTCTAAATCCTTTTTTATCATGAAATTATTTTCACAAGAGGTAACACTTAATTTTACTTTATTTTGTTTTAGTTTTATGTCATGATTATATAATAATAAACTGTCATATATTAAAATTGTTAAATTTTCTCATGTGTTTAAACCAATAATTTTTATTGATATTATAATATGAAATATATTTAAATCTTTCATCTCAACTTAATTTTTAAATCCTTTATATAGTCATATTTACTGCAAAATTGTTATAACAAATCGTAGTTTATTTCTTGTTTAAACAACCTATAGTTTATTTCTTATTTAAGTAACACTATTTTTCAAGTTTATTCTTATTTTCATATTTTTTTATGATGATATTTGTAGCTATGGCTTAATAAATTGAAATGATGAGAATAATTGACGACAAAGACTCATTATGTAAAGATGTTAATTTTAGTTAGTAGATTTTTCTTATTAGAGAAAATACATCAATACCCCATTCAACTATGACACTTTTTTTGAAAATACACTTGATGTTTTTAAAGGTTTTAGAAACCCCTTAAACCATTTAAATACGGTACAAAAATCCCCTTTTTTGGTCAACCCCAAGTTTTAGAAGGGAAGGGAATACACGCACAATTTGATACTTACCATGTGTCAATTATTTTATTTTAATATTACAATTTTTTTATAAAATTGCATATATGTTATTTTTTATTCTATTTATTTTTCTAAAATAAAAAAATTTGTGTTCTTTCTTCTTTAATTCAACAAAGCCGGCGGCCTCTTCTTTCTCACTGCGCCAACGATTCACTACCAATATAGCCACCACCCACCACACTTTAACACCATCTCAACATTTTCTCTAGCAAATAACAACGTCAGCGACCTCTTCTTTCCCACTACGTCCACGATTCACTACCATAACCGCCACCCACCAAACTATAACACCATCTCAACCATTTTCTGTAGCAAATCAAAACTAAAATTGAAAAACGTAAAACACTATCATATCTCCGGCGCTTTTTCTTTGATCTTCAACCATTTTTGTGTACTTCACCTTTAATTTTTGCTCAAAATCAAATATTTATTGTCTATCAAAACTGAAATTCTTCCTCCGACTCAAATATGATATTTCTTACTCAATTTGAACTTGATCGCGCGGTTCATCCTCAATCATTTATCAAATTTACAATGCTTCTTTCATCGGCCCTTTCCGATCTTCCTCCACAACCTCTCTAAGCTTTCATCTCTTTCTCTGTCAATAATCTCCAGTAGTTTGAGGGAGATTTGATCTCCCTGCTTAAAATGGATCGGATAAATCTTCCAGGTAAAAGAGAAAAACAATAAAAATTTAAAAAAAAAAATAAAACAAATAAAGTTAAATGAAATGGTATTTTATTTAAATTAATGTTAAAATAAATTATAATATTTTTTTACTTGTATCACTCGCTATTGGCGAGTGCATTACACTCTATGCGTCACATAGGATCGTAAAGAGATAACAAATCAACTCTAAACAAGAATAAGGGGATATTAGGATCTTTTTAAAGTTTCAGTGTCTTTTAAAAGAAAGTATCATAGTTGAATGGGGGTAATGATGTAATTTTTTTTATGTTCATGATGTAAAAAAGATTAAAAGGTAGAAAAAAATAACATAATATATTTAAAGGGGAGACATATGTTGAAATTAATAAAATAAAATATGTTAAAGAAAAAATTGTACATAAAAAAAAAAAAAGAAGATAAAAATAAAAGATTTTAAATCAAAAAGATGAAAAAATGGTCTGAAACCCCTCCAATCTATACTTGAAATCCAACTACACAAACCAATTCAAGGATGTCCTATGCCCTAAACATTTTAAAAGTGAAATATATACCCTTAAAAAGTCATACCCAAATTTATATGAGTGAGTAGTGAGATAGACCGCCTACCACATAATATAATATTATTTTTAGTAAAAAGTTATTAATCTTTATCTTTATTAAATATTTTCCTTTCTTTTCAATCCCCTTTTGACCTATTTTTTAGAGATCTCAAGAAAATCAGGAATAAACATTGGTGGTTCTTGGCCACTGGCCCAAGCTGGCCCACGCTGGGGACAACGGTGCCACAACAGTCTCAACATTCGATTTTCTTCAAAAGTGGTTGAGTCTCTTGTCGTTGAATCAATGGAGTATCCACTAGGTCACCAAAGTTTCAGTATTTCGTTGTCATTGACGCTCTTAGCTTGGAACTGGTAAAGTACGAGTGTTCTTCCAATACCACAAACAACTATTGAAAGCTAAATAAAGTAAATGAAATGAACAGACTTGTTAGGGGTTATACAATTTTACATATCAATCACACATTGTTAATCACATAGTAACATGAGTTCAGAAGGATATTGTCTCTTTCCGGCTTTGCTTCGCTCATTGTCTTTCCTTTTTTTCTCTCCTTTTTTTGAAAAAAAAAGGTTTGATCGGACCCTTTGGAGGTTTCTATGTATCATGTCGCCGTATGAATCAGATCGTACGTAGTAAAAAGTTTTTGACAACTCAAAAAAATTTATTTGGTATGACAAGAGAAATCCCTTTCCTTAATTCCCGAAAACCTTCAAGCAAAATGACAAATCAATGGGTTTAAAACATCACGCTGATCAACATAATCTCCTTGCATACCATACTTAAATTTAAACACTAAGTCATTAAATAAAAGAAAATGAAACAACAAACAAACAAACAAACAAAAACAAACTAAAACTTTCTTCAATCTTCAGCACTTTCCTGGCGCTTTCTTTGTCCTCCCAAGGTCTCATACAAATTCAACAACACCGGCAGATGGGGAACAATAGCCGTGCTTCCTCACTGACTTCTGGATCATTCATACACCGATAATTTTAATATCATAGAAGGTTTGTTCTGTATGCTGATGAACTTGACAACTAGACCTTCACATAGTTTGATGATTGTGTTTAAACAAGCCTGATGATCACCAAGATTATTCCTCAGGAGGGCCTCTTGCTCCTCTACTGGTTCAATTTTATGGCGAAGTGTTGCTCTCTCAATGATCATTTGTCTTTTCCCCTCTTAGATATCGATACAATGACTGATTTTTTTTTATATTCTTCTAACTGATGCATCCAACATGACCTTTCTTTCTCGAATTTCTCCGTCGATCGATAAAGATCTCCCTTTACATAGTGCATGACCTCTTCAGATGACACTACGCCCCTTTTCAATCAAGATATCTCAAAACTCTACTCCCTTTTTATCTATCGTGCCAAATGAATTCTACTATCCAACGTTTCCTCTAATCGGGCTAATTCCCCTATGTATGCTTCAGTTCCCCTTCCACATCTTGCAACTCCAACTGGTGATTTCTTCCTCTTTGGACTTGATTTTTTTCCCAGGAAATGGTGGCTTTGTCCATCTCCAACTCTTTTTCCAACTTTTTATAATATGTTGGTCCTTTATTTTCATGTTGGATCCTTGAGGAGTGTCACCAAATGTCATTGGATTACGAAATCATCATCGGTATCCAGAAACCACTATTCTTTTATTTTGCTCCACAAGTGTTTCACTTAGCTCAGAACTTATATTCCCGTACCAAACCTACTCATATCATAATTGGATGAAATTTTTTGAACCCTAGCTACCTTATGCATAACCCGAAGTGGGGCATAGGGTTGAACACTTCTAAGACCCTCAACAGAAGAAATAAGACCCACTAGACATGCAATTATATCCTTATCTTGAAACCAAAAATAATTCTACATTATTTCATCAAATGTAATCACCGAAGTGGAAGGTGATACATTAGACTCTTTATTAGGTAATACAGGAATAAGTAAGCATTGATTCATGGAATACCCTAAGTATGGGAAAATGCAGAAAACGTTAACATGATCAATGGGGAATTTAACATGATATGTGTAACCAAGCTAAAATATTAATAAAAATCATTAAAATACGATAAGTAATTAAACAAGGTCAATGCATACTTGTGTAAACACGTAATTTTTGACCGAAGTAAAATTATACGCCGTTTTAGAGCTTAAATTTTTTTCAAAATGTAAATTAAATATTTTTTACTTTCATCTTATTCTAGTAAGTTTATTTTATAAAATTTGAAAATAGCAAAACAATATATGTTTCTTTTAATTTAAATTTTAATAAATAAGCTAGTATTCTTAATTATATTCTTAGACAAAGCTATTTGACTTTTATTATATTTTATTAATTCAAAGAAAATTAGCTAACAATTTTATCATCATTATTATTTTATATATCTATTTGATTAAAAAATACGAATAAAAAATTATTCACAACCTATCCACACCCTCCATTACTCCTCCACTAACCCAAACATTCCCTCACCCCTACACACTATACAGCCACATAAATACACTACTATATCAGCAACAAATTGCACAACATGCAGGGAGGAGGTACGGAAAAAATAAAAGAGAATATCAGCCAAACATAAATACCAAAAAAAAGGGAAGATTAGAAAGAGACACCAAGAATCAACATACACGCACAGCACAAGAAAAAAAAAGAAAAAAGTCAGCAACAGCCAAACAAAAAACACATGCACAAAAAAAAAACTAACATATGAGTTTGAGGTTATTTTTGTGGTTTCATGTCACGACCCAAAACGAGTCGTGAGTGACACCCACACTTAACCTCTTACGTGGGCGAACCAACCAATTTAACATAACTTACAAAATATAAAGATAACCTGGAAACTCAAAATCTTACTAAATATCATTTCCCAAAACCTGAAAGTCATCACAACAAGGACATCTAATCTCTAATTACTAAGTCTAAGAGTACCAAAGACACCAAAATAAATGAATAAAATGGTATGTGTCCGAAAGTATAGCACATCATGTCATGACCGAAATAATCCAACACGAGCATGAATGAATAGCTCACCCTGGAACTTGATATGCTGGAGGCTTGCTAGAGCTGAGGGAAATCTGAAGTCATAAGTACACTCGCTGCATTTAATAAAAGGAAAACAAAGAAAAACACAAGTAGGACTCAGTACGAGGCAACATGTACTGAGTAAGTATCATCGGTCAACCCATAATAGTAACTAATATACACTGAATAATAGTATAAAATCAACTATACTACTTAATAGGTGATAAGAAACAAACAACATGAATAAGTGACAATTGAAGCAAGTACCTAACTAAAACAATATCAAGCACACACGAGAACTCATGCCTCCACACCACGTTCGTTGAAAAGTGGGTTCGTTGAGATTGAGTACATTAAATTAATTCAATATCCTTTAATGTTTTGTGTCGGAACGTGACAATCTGATTTAAGAATACCATGTCGGAACGTGACACTCCGATCCAATCATAACGTGTCGAAATGTGACACTCCGATCCAATTATACTGTGTCAGAACGTGACACTCCGATCCAATTATACTGTGTCAGAACGTGACACTCCGATCCAATTATGCTATTAATTTATCCTTTATTATCACCACTTTCAATTCATTATTATATTATTTTCATCAAGTCTTCTTTATTAAAGGCATCAGTTCGATTGAGAGGGTTAGAGAATATAAATTCTACGGTCTCAGGATTTCAGACCAATCACAAACCACACAACCAAATCACACAGTCAAGTACATAGAGAACTTCACAATATCATTCAATGCATATCAATCACTATTAAGAGTTTACTATCAAAAAGAATAAACCATAACCTACCTCCACCGAAGAATCGAAGTCAAGTACGCAACTTCTTCAATGCTTTTTCTTTCATCAATGACTCTGAATCTTCCCAATATATAAAGTATACGATATTTGTAAGTGGACACACTCAATTGTATATCAAGTTTCAACATTGATTTCAATTAATCGGTCAAATCCTATATAACTTGAATTTAAGTCTAAGCTTAAGTCTCAATTTCTTTAATATTATAAATGTAATGGAACACACATAAGGTTTAATTACCCATCTCAATATATCATAATTCCATTCATCATATGATATACAAATTTATAATATTATTAAAATAAATTCCACTGATTACGGACCAACGACAACCAACACCTTAATTGATCATTAATCCAAAGTCAATTCATTAACTAACCAATAATTATTCTTCACTAATTATCCACCAATTCTTATCTTTTCCATGTCCAAGAACGTTATCAACATTTACCATTTGCAATTTAACTCACCACTCCATTCTCTTCTTTCCATTCACAAACTAATTCAATGTAATAATTGTTAGGATCGAATTCACGCACACACACTACATGAATGAAGAACACAAGAACTTTCAAGAGAAAGAGATGAGAGATCTAGAGAAAGTAAAAGAAAACTCAATATTTCGTGGTAACACCCCGTAAGTAAACTTCCACGGCGGTGAGGTATATTTATATTAATTAAATCAGAGTATTTTTTGTTACAGAGAATAAATAGGAAAGCCTAAAACAGTTATATATATTAATCAGGTTCCACTATATAACAATAATAATAATTATATAATCTCTACATGCATGACACTCCAACTCCACCAATGGCCTTAACGATAGCCATACAATATCACATTTAATAGACTAATAATAATTTTCCTTAATTATCAAACAAACATCTACGTTGCCAAAAAGACTTTTTCTTTCAACCTATTTTCAACCAAACACACTAAATATAATAACATTATCCATCAACTAAAAATTAATAACATTATTATATTATTACTAAGCAACACCAACAATTATGTCTATATATTATTTCATATATTACTTAATAATTTCTATTCTTCTTTTCAATCATCAACCTAAATTCTTTTTCCAAATTTTAAGGCACTTTAGTGGGTATTAAATCCACTCAAATTACACACACTAATATTAACAATTTGCCTTATCAAATCAATATTTATATATGCATACAAGTATTAAAATATGATAAAATCTCTATACCTGAAGTCGTCCGTCAAATTTGTCGGCAGTGCCAAGAACCGAGAGAAGAGGCGCATGTTATTTGTCCTCTGATAACTAAATAATAATACCCTTCTTTGTTTTATTTAATTAATTTATATATGGGTATAAATTATGGATTAATAAAATATTATATCCTATTGATTTTAGTATTATCTTCTATAACCATCAACTAAATTAATTATTAAAACTACCCCATTAATTTTATAATTATAGTTACGAACAGTCTAAATTATCTATTTAGAATCTATAAAAAGTATGTTATGACATAAAAAGCTCTAGTACCCCAAAACAATCAAATGAGTCGTTACATTAGATACCAATTTACCCATCGTTCGTCCTCGAACGATCAAAGGAAGGTGAAAATAAGAAAGGATAGTTGTCTCAACAACTCTTTCAATATATTAATATCCAAGGCCTCATATCAAAAGTGTCAACCTAACCAATTCGAGATTTACACCTACTCCTATACAATGTCTTAAATTAGGTCATCTCGATACTCTACTGAGAATTGGTGTTATATATAAACTCAACTAACAACAAAACTATTCCTAAATGGATTCTTCAACTGATCGATTCTTCCACTAGAACTTGTCACAACCATCAGGATAAATATATTCTAACATAACCATGATTTTTTTTTGAAACAATATTGGTTACAATCAGGAGCGAACCTCAACTAACCACCACATATTCGTAATTCATAAATAATCACAAATCTTATCAAGATGTCATCCTCACAACATAATATTTTCTCGAACTTAAGCTATAAAAATATGATTTTTAGAGATCACGTAATCATCAAGGATATTCAATTCATCTGATCCAAATATAAAATGATCAAGTACCCACTATCATGAATTTAGTTCCTATTATAATTGCACAAATACTTTGTTTATCGAACCCCACATGAAGTTAACACTTTTAATACTAACAGTACATCATAACCACACAGATCATCTACCTTACTCTCAACCATCATTAGTACCAAAGTATTCTTATCAAATACATGTTCAAACTATGGTTATCTCTATTTCTTTTTAAGCATTTCATGACAAATACGAGTCTCAAAAAGGTCTAATAGCACTAATTTCAACTTTTCTATTGTCTTTCCATAGAGATAAAACTATTAAATCACACTCAAAGTCAACTTTACACCACTTCACATAATCTGCTTTAGCTACCATTCTAAACCATTGCATACTTCACGTCAACACTTGGGGAAATTCTTGGTCACTCAAATTATTATGTATACTATAATCTCAAAACCACTATTCTCCATCAAATGTCTAGGTAACCCATCATAACATTTTATGTAGTTTCATCAATAGAGTAGTATTAAGCCAACTCTAAATTCTTAATAACCATTCATAATTATATATCATCTAGTACATAAATCTTAAGTCATATATCATAATTTGAGCAACCTAATCCGACGTAAAATTCTAAAATTTTCGTACCTCACTGTTTGTCATCGAAGTCAAAACTCAATCTTTATAAAAATCAATGATAAACTCCTAGTGAGTCTGTACCGAACTAGTTCACATCTTATAATCATATCTAAACTCATAGGCAAATCAATACAACTTTGAACTACATACTATGCAAAATTCTAAATATCTCGACCCTTCAATATATCAGAATCTTGTTAATTTCTCTAACTCGCTTACCTTTCTCATTCTTTTACCAACAACCCATGACATTTTGCTTCACACAATAAACCAAAACTTTGAGGGAAATCCTTCCTGAGACCCTTTAACCATCAAAAGTAACAATTTTATGATCCAAAATATGCATAAGCTCTTTGACATGCTTAATATCGATGCAATAAATTATTTCTTATCTTACCAATTCATATGTTAACGAAACATATCACTATAAATGTAGATGTATAATAAATAAAATTGAATTTAAATTTCAATTATGTAACTCAATCCTCTTATTTATCAACATCAGCTCATACCTTGAAGATTTTTAGGAATTTATGTATCTTAGCTTATGATTGATCGCCTCACATAGATATACTCATATCATTCTATAAAAAATCAATTGTACTCATTACTGAACTCACAAAAACAAAAGAATTTATCATCACACCCGAGTTGAACGTATGTTTGCTTCTTCTTTAAGTCGTAGTTGATAGATTTAATTAATTTGGTAAACAGGTGACACTATAACCATAATCAGAGTAAAATAGATGAAATCACACGTCTCTGAAGTCAATTCTCACCCCTCCGATGATACATCTTTAGCATTTACAATTAGAGAAAAAAATTATTTTTTTTCTTATTTTAATTATGATTCTAGCTCCCTTAAGTTCTAATAGAGTGATGCCCCAAATTCTCTTAAAACTTTCCCTACAATTACATTACTCACTAAATAGTAAAAAGAATCACCACCTTAGATACTCACAAGTCGTTATTACCATACAAAATATATTTAGCCAACAATTTGTATTCTATAGCTGCATCTCCGTCACCATCCATCACCAACTTCTATTACCATGTAAGCCCTTTTCATCACTATATGACACCTTAAATTCAGGTATGGTAATCAAATTCAAGGGACTAACAAATTATATACACACTTTCTTACTAAAATCTTCAATTTACATCACCTAAAGTATACTCTCTAGGACTTACTTTCCCTATAAGTTTGTCATTCTAGTATCAATATATTCCTTAAAACTTAAGATAAGATCACCTCTCCTCATTTAGAACCCTCAAGATGAATTTCACAACCTACATATATTGATACTGTACCGAAAATTCACCATTAAAATTTTCTAAAATAAATAAATAATAAATAATGCTCAATCCAAGCACGCGTAGTAATAAATTAGTTGATTTCTCAAATGTAAAAGCAACACCGAATCTTATTATCTAAACATGACATACCACTAATAACTCTTTAAGCAGTTAGTATTCACACTTGAGAATTGATGTATTCATTTTCATATAACACTATAACCACACCTTAAAAATTCGTTATATGCCTCACTAAAACACGTCTTACCTACCAAGAAGATCGTACACCAATAGCCGACATATTTCTATCCATTGAATAGATCTAAAATATTATTAAATCATTCTTAGGTATAGTCGATGAAAAATAAAATAAAATAACACACATAACAACTTTAACCAAGTAAACATCGATATTATTGTAGTAGTCGTATCATGGCCCTTTTCTTTTATACACTTAGTCTTTAAAATCGTAATAGAGATTCTACCACCGATTGACTCAACAAAATTTCATTATTCACTAAGCAACATATATCTTATGAGAACTTACTAACTGTATTTTACAAAGTAATGATATTCATAATCTAACCGTCCCTTACGAACTTTTTAAATGTATGCACCTTGGCAAAGTCATCTTGCTTCTTCCCATCAACCTTATATCTCTTAAGATCCAGATAATACACTTCCCCATGAAGAAGACATAAAGGATACCCAATTCATAGGTAGTGTCATTAACGGCAGGACTCAACATGAGACTGTCATCACATTTTTGCATATTCCTTAAATTAGCAAGTAAGAAATTCAACGTCCAATCACTCTATCATATCCATCTTAAGAAACAACACTTGTGACAACCAATAAGAAAATGATAAGCATCTTCACATTCAGTACCTATAAAGAATAGGAGTTTCAACTTTAAGAACTTAATAAAAACATCATAATAGTCACTAGTAATTACATGTCTATAGTAAATCGTGGGATCATATCTATTTTTAAGGACGCATACATTCTTCCTGATGTTTGTATTTCCAATTCTACTACTCTTGTACTAATCATATGCGAAATAGAGTGAAGAAGATCAGATACCAATTTGTATCACCTAGATACCAATTGGACTCAAGTAGTAGCACGAAAGAAGGAAGGAATGAAGTTTTTCTAAAGTCGTATAGCTTCTCGAAGAAAAGTAAAGGCGTCCCCATACCGTTCTTCAAGACTCTATTATACTTGTCGTTGTGTGATGAGATCACTGAATCTAATGCTATGATACCAAGTTTGTCACGACCCAAAACGAGTCGTGAGTAACACCCACACTTAACCTCCTAAGTGGGACAACCAACCAATTTAACATAACTTAAAAAATACAAAGATAACATGGAAACTCAAAATCTTACTAAATATCATTTTCCAAAACCTGAAAGTCATCACAACAAAGATCTCTAATCTCTAATTACTAAGTCTAAGAGTACCAAAGACACCAAAATAAATGAATAAAATGGTATGTGTCCGAAAGTATAGGACATCATGTCATGACCGAAATAATCCAACACGAGCATGAATGAATAGCTCACCCTGGAACTTGATATGCGGGAGGCTGGATAGAGCTGAGGGAAATCTGAAGTCATAGGAAAACTCGCTGCATTTCATAAAAGGAAAACAAGGAAAAATACAAGTAGGACTCAGTACGAGGAAACATGTACTGAGTAAGTATCATCGGTCAACCCAAAATAGTAACTAATATACACTGAATAATAGTATAAAATCAACTATAGTACTTAATAGGTGAGAAGAAACAAACAACATGAATAAGTGACAATTGAAGCAAGTACCTAACTAAAACAATATCAAGCACACACGAGGACTCATGCCTCCACACCACGTTCGTTGAAAAGTGGGTTCTTTGAGATTGAGTACATTAAATTAATTCAATATCCTTTTCCTTTAATGTTCTGTGTCGGAACGTGACACTCCGATCCAAGAATACCGTGTCGGAACGTGACACTCCGATCCAATCATACCGTGTCGGAACGTGACACTCCGATCCAATTATACTGTGTCAGAACGTGACACTCTGATCCAATTATACCGTGTCGGAACGTGACACTCCGATCCAATTATGCTATAAATTTATCCTTTATTATCATTGCTTTCAATTCATTATTATATTATTTTCATCAAGCCTTCTTTATTCAAGGCATCACTTCGATTGAGAGGGTTTGAGAATATAAATTCTACGGTCTCAGGATTTCAGACCAATCACAAACCACACAACCAAATCACACAATCACACAATCACACAATCAAGTAAATAGAGAACTTCACAATATCACTCAATGCATATCAATCACTATTAAGAGTTTACTATCAAATAGAATAAACCATAACCTACCTCCACCGATGAATCGAAGTCAAGTAAGCAACTTTTTCAATGCTTTTTCTTTCCTCAATTACTCTGAATCTTCGCAATATATAAAGTATACGATATTTGTAAGTAGACACACTCAATTGTATGTCAAGTTTCAACATTGATTTCAATTAATAGGTCAAATCCTATATATCTTGAATTTAAGTCTAAGCTTGAGTTTCAATTTCTTTAATATTATAAATGTAATAGAACACACATAAGGTTTAATTACCCATCTCAATATATCATAATTCCATTCATAATATGATATACAAATTTATAATATTATTAAAATAAATTCCACTGGTTACGGACCAGCGACAACCAACACCTTAATTGATCATTAATCCAAAGTCAATTCATTAACTAACCAATCATTATTCTTCACTAATTATCCACCAATTCTTATCTTTTCCATGTCCAAGAACGTTAATAACATTTACCATTTGCAATTTAACTCATCACTCCATTCTCTTCTTTCCATTCACAAACTAATTCAACGTAATAATAATAATTATATAATCTCTACATGCATGACACTACTCCACCAATGGCCTTAACTATATCCATACAATATCACATTTAATAGACTAATAATAATTTTCCTTAATTATCAAACCAACATCTACGTTGCCAAGAAGACTTTTTCTTGCACCCTATTTTCAACCAAACACACTAAATATAATAACATTATCCATCAACTAAAAATTAATAATATTATTATATTATTACTAAGCGACACCAAGAATTATGTCTATATATTCTTTCATATAATTACTTAATAATTTCTATTCTTCTTTTCAATCATCAACCTAAATTCTTTTTCCAAATTTCAAGACACTTTAGTGGGTATTAAATCCACTCAAATTACACACACTAATATTAACAATTTGCCTTATCAAATCAATATTTACATATGCATACAAGTATTAAAATATGATAAAAATCTCTATACCTGAAGTCGTCCGTCAAACTTGTCGGCAGTGCCAAGAACCGAGAGAAGAGGCGCATGCTATTTGTCCTCTGATAACTAAATAATAAAACCCTTCTTTTTTTTATTTAATTAATTTATATATGGGTATAAATTATGGATTAATAAAATATTCTATCCTATTAATTTTAGTATTATCTTCTTTAACCATCAACTAAATTAATTATTAAAACTACCCTATTAATTTTATAATTATAGTTACGAATAGTCTAAATTATATATTTAGAATCTATAAAAAGTATATTATGACATAAAAAGCTCTAGTACCCCAAAACAACAAATGAGTCGTTACATTTCATGTTCGTGATTCCTAAATCATTTTTTCTCATGTATTTTCACAAGAGGTAACACTTAATTTTACTTTATTTTGTATCAGTTTTATGTCATAATTATATAATAATAAACTGTAATATATTAAAATTGTTAAATTTTCCCATGTGTTTAAACCATTAATTTTTATTGATGTTATAATATGAAGTATATTTAAATCTTTCATCTCAACTTAATTTTTAAATCCTTTATGTAGTCATATTTACTGCAAAATTGTTATAACAAATCATAGTTTATTTCTTGTTTAAACAACCTATAGTTTATTTCGTATTTAAGTAACACTATTTTCCAAGTTTATTCTTATTTTGATATTTTTTTTATGATGATACGTGTAGCTATGGCTTAATAAATTGAAATGATGAGAATAATTGACGACAAAGACTCATTATGTAAAGATGTTAATTTTAGTAAGTAGATTTTTCTTATTAGAGAAAATATATCATTACCCCATTCAACTATGACACTTTTTTTGAAAAGACACTTGAAGTTTGTAAAGGTCCTAGAAAGCCCATAAACAATTTAAATGCGGTAAAAATATCCCCTTTTTTTGTCAACCCCAAGTTTTAGAAGGGAAGTGAATACACGCACCATTGATACTTATCATGTGTCAATTATTTTCTTTTAATATTATAACTTTTTTTAAAATTGCATATATGTTATTTTTTATTCTATTTATTTTTCTAAAATAAAAAAAATCGTGTTCTTTCTTCTTCAATTCAACAATGCCGGCGACCTCTTCTTTCTCACTGCGCGAACGATTCACTACCAATATAGCCACCACCCACCACACTTTAACACCATCTCAACATTTTCTCTAGCAAATAACAACGCCGGCAACCTCTTATTTCCCACTGCGTCCACGATTCACTACCATAGCCGCCACCCACCAAACTATAACACCATCTTGTTAGATATTTATTTTACAGTATTTTTTTGATTTAGTCAAATAAAAGTAGTTTAAATGGAGTCAATATGCATCCTGATCTTTAGCAAGAAGTTACAGCTTTTAGTGGTCTGTTAACGTGAAATTTGTTAGCCTATTTTTTAGCTATTTCAGTTTGTGTACAGCTCTATAAGAGAGCCTTTATGTTGATCAATAAAGTGTGAGAAAATTTCAATTCCCTTTCTTGCTTTGTTTCACTGATATACACAATTATTTTCATCAGTCGTATCAGAGCTTGAATTACATAAATAGCAGCAGCTAACATTCAATGACTTCCTCTGACAACTTCGTACAACCAACTATTCCACGCTTCGATGGTCACTATGATCATTGGAGCATGCTCATGGAGAACTTATTGAGGTCCAAGGAGTATTGGAATGTTGTTGAATCTGGAGTAGCAGAACCTGCAACAGGAGCTACGGAAGCTCAGAAAACAGAATTTGAAGTCATAAAATTGAAAGATCTTAGGATAAAAATATATGTTTCAAGCTATCGATCGTTCCATTTTGGAGACTATTTTTTGCAAAGAAACCTCCAAGAAAATTTGGGACTCCATGAAGAAGAAGTATCAAGGCAATGTGAAGGCATAAAGGGTACAACTCCAAGGACTCTGAACTGAATTTGAGACTTTGCGCATGAAGTCAGGAGAGGAAGTTGCAGATTTCTTTTCAAGAACTATGGCAATTGCAAGCAAGATGAGAATCCATAGAGAGCAAATGCAGGATGTCACCATTGTTGAGAAAATCCTTCGATCAATGACACCAAAATTTAATTTTGTTGTCTGCTTTATCGAAGAATCGAAGGATATTGATGAACTCTCCATTGATGAATTGCAAAGTTCTTTGTTAGTTCATGAGCAGAAAATCATCCAGCAGGACAAGGAAGAGCATCCGCTGAAAGCAACCACAGATAATCCTTCTAAAACAAGTGGAGGTCGAGGAAGAGGCCGAGGTCGGACTAGCGGGAGAGGAAGCTATAGTCGAGGTAAAAACAGTACCATCAGCAGAATGATGATTAGTTTCAACACAGAGGAAGGGGACGTGGAGGACATGACTCAACAACTCGGATAAATTTTCCAGGTAAAAGAGAAAAATAATAAAAATTAAAAGAAATATAAAACAAATAAAGTTAAATAAAATGGTATTTTATTTAAATAAATGTTAATATAAATTATAATATTTTTTTACTTGTATCACTCGCTATTGGCGAGGGAATTACACTCTATGTGTCACATAGGATCGTAAAGGGATAATAAATCAACTCTAAACAAGAATAAGGGATACTAGGATCTTTTTAAAGTTTCAGTGTCTTTTTATAAAAAAGTATCATAGTTGAATGAGATAATGATGTATTTTTTTTATGTTAATGATGTAAAAAAGATTAAAAGGTAGAAAAAAATAACTGAAATATATATTTAAAAAGGGGAGACATAAGTTGAAAGTAATAAAATAAAAATGTTAAAGAAAAAAAATGTACATAAAAACGATAAAAATAAAAGATTTTAAATTAAAAAGAAGAAAAAATGGTCTGAAATCCCTCCAATCTATACCTGTAATCCAACTACACAAACCAACTTCAAGGATGTCCTATTACCCCTAAACATTTTAAAAGTGAAATATATAGCCCTTAAAAAGTCATACCCAAATTTATATTGAGTAGTGAGATACACTCGCCTATCACATAATATAATATTATTTTTTATTAAAAAAGTTATTATTCTTTATTTTTATTGCATATTTTCCTTTCTTTTTACTCGGTTCTTTTAATCCCCTTTTGACTTTTCTTTGACATTTTTTTCTCTATTGATATGACATTCACAAGCACATTAGCTTCTACTTCTTTCTTATTTTGTATATTCTTTCTTCATATTTTATTTTTATTTTATTTTTTTTCATAAATTTATTGAAGTTTGATAATCTCGTTCAATCAAAATTAGTTGGTCAATAGAAGAATTAGATTAGAGGATTGATAAATTTGGTGGTCATTTAGTTTTCGAAAAGTTAATGGCATATTGGAGTTGGAGATGATAGGAAAATTTAAAGTGAATTTGTGATTTAATGTTTTTACTATTTTTAAACTTGTTGTCATGTCCCTATCTATGAAAGGTATATTTTATTGTTTAATAAGAAATTAATCTATTTGTCTTAATTTTTAAAATTCTTCTTAATCTACTATTACTCAAAATGTAATAACAACACGTACTATGACAGTTGGAGGGTTCTTAGATCCGGAAAAAAAAAGAAGGTAAAAATGGCGACATACATGGCAACTGTAAAATTGGTGTTGTGAGAATGAAAAATTTAAGTTTATGATTAATAAAAGAGGAGTCAATTTCTTGTTAAAAAAAAAGGAAGAAAGAGGAACAAGATAGCATTAGTTACTGTTGAATAGTGAAGTAAGTTTATGGTTAAATTCGGATATGGGTTGAAGAGAAAAAAAAAGATGAAAAAATTATAAAGAAAAGGTAATAGAAGTAAAACATAACATAACTTTTAAAAAATAAATAAACTTAATATGAAAAGGGCAAATTATTTGCAAAGTTAATGTATCAACAAAAAAAAATTGTCTCTTACTCTCTTTGAGACACTTTCTTTACCAACTCAGCATATAGGGTGACATTAGTTCTATTTTAAAATACTTTAAGGGGGTAATAGAATACTTGTGAAGTATATGTGTGTAGATGAGAATCCGGCTATAAGTCGATGGGCTTTTGACCATTTTCTCTAAAAAGAAACAAAAAGTATAGAGTGGAAAAAATTTATAAAGAATTATTTTTTTATTGAAAAGGGAACATAATATTTTTTAGAAAAAAATAAAATAAGAAAAAAGGGACGTTAACAAAAATAAAGAAGAAGCAAGAAAAAAAGGAACCAAGACATTGAAATGTAACGACCTGTTTAGTCGTTTTGAGCAGCAGATTTTATTTCTGGAAAAATAGGCTGATGCGACGGACCCCATGACGGACCGTCATGGGCACGACGGACCGTCGCAGGGTCTCATTTCAAAACACTTGGAAAAATCTGAAATTGGGTACTGAAAATCGACTCTCTGACCGTCACGACGAAATGGTAGGACGGACCGTCACAGGCGTGACGGACCGTCACAGACTCTATGGTGGAAATTGAGTCTCTGACGGTTGCGACGACCTACAGGACGGACCGTCGCAGGCACGACGAGCCGTCGCAGGTTGCGCAATCCCAGTCTGGGTCGGATTTCTTTACACGTTTTAAGGGACGTTTTTGACTATTCCTGCTTTAATTATAAAGTTAGAGGGTTAATGTTAGTAAGTCTAATTACTTGGGGGTTAAAAGAGGTAACCTTAAGTTAATTAGTGGGTTATCATTGCCATCTTTCATTCTTAATTATATACTAATTAGGGTAAAAGAAAGAGGGTTTGAATAAGAGAAATAGAAAGAACAAAGAGAGACAGAAAAAGAAGAAGAGAACGAGTAGAGAGAGAGAGAAACGAAGAGGATAGCAAGGATTTTGAGAAGATAGCTTGTTGATCGCAATTCTTCGGTGGAGGTAGGTTATGGTTTTTTTACACTATTCGTAGTAAACTCTTAATAGCGAATCATATGTGTTGAGTAGTATTATTAAGTCCTCTATATGCTTAATTGCGTGTATGCATGATGTGATCTTATATATATACATGATTGTGATAAAATAAGCATGATGAAGCTATTGAATCTTAAATCTTGAAGAAACCCTAATCTACTTTGTTAATGATGATGCCTTGGTATAAAAGAAGGCTTAATGAACGAAAGTAGTGAGATTAGGGGATCGGGTGTCACGTTCCGACACCAGGATAGAATATGAGGATCGGAGTGTCACGTTCCGACACCAGGATAGAATATGAGGATCGGAGTGTCACGTTCCGACACCAGGATAGTGTATGGATCGGGTGCCACGTTCCGCTACCAGGATAGAATATGAGGATCAGAGTGTCACGTTCTGACACCAGGATAGTATATGGATCGGGTGCCACATTCCGGTACCAGGATAGAAGATGAGGATCGGAGTGTCACGTTCCGACACCAGGATAGTATATGGATCGGGTGCCACGTTCAGGTACCAGGATAGAATGAGGAGCGGAGTGTCACGTACCGACACGAGAGTAAATAATATAATGAATCTTGAAAGATACTAATATACTCAATCTAAAGAACATGTTTCCCAAACGAGTATGATGAGGAGGCGTGAGTCCTCATTGATGTTCTTGGTGTTGTAACCAAGGATTATGGTAATTGTAAATGCTGCATGCTAAGGATATTAGTTGATTTTATGATGTTACTTGATATATACTGTTTTCTATTTTGAGTTGGCCGATGATACCTACTCAGTACTTGTGGTTGTACTGACCCCCTACTTTTATGTTTTCTTTTTGTATATCGTGGTATGCAGCAAACGTGCCGTCATCTTTGACTCAACAGTAGTTCAAGCCAGTCTTCGTCACACCGGATCTTCAGGGTGAGCTAATGCTTCTAGCTTGGACTGGATCTCCTTCCTCATGTCTTGATGCCTTGAAGTTTCGGCATAGACTAGCTTTTATTTGTTTTAGCTTCTTAGAATACTCTTAGTTTAGTAATTTGATCATAGATGTTCTTGTGGTGATGACTTCCAGATTTTGGGGAATTAATAGAAGTTGAATTTTAGAAGTTATTGAATTGTCTTTTATTTATGAGTTTAAGTCTTCCGCATTACTTTATGTTGATATTAAATCGAAATGTTAAGGTTTAGATTGGTTGGTTCGCTCACATAGGAGGGTAAATGTGGGTGCCAGTCGCGGTTCGGTTTTGGGTCGTGACAAACTTGGTATCAGAGCATTAGGTTCGTTGGTCTCATCACACAAGAACAGGTCTAGTAGGGTCTTAAAGAACGGTAGGGGGACGCCTTTACTTTTCTTTGAGAGGCTATAAGACTTTAGGAAAATTCTATTCTTTCTTTCCTACTTTCGTGCTATTACTTGGATCCAATTGGTATCTAGGTGATACAAATTGGTATCTGACCATCTTCACTCTATTTCGCAGATGGTTAGAACTAGAGCAAGGACTACGCCCACATCAACATCAGCAAGACAAGATGCATCTGAGCCAGCCACTGGGGCTGTAGCTCGAAGTGGAACAGTGGCAAGAGGCCGCGGTAGAGGTCGTGGGAGGAAGTCCTCTTGGGGAAGAGGACGAGCACCTAGCCCATCTGGTACTAGGGCGGTAACTCCTCCACCGACTGAGGAAATAATAAGAGAAGGGGAGGATGGGGAGAATGAACAAGTACAGAATGAGGAAATGCCACCCCAACCTACCCCAAAGATGATCAATCAGGTTCTCGCTTATCTTAGTGGGTTGTCTGATCAGGGACAGGCCCCACCAATGTTTTCTACACTTACACCTCCAGTTTCAGAGGTACAACATGCAGCCACTATGGCCCCTCGTATGGATGCCTCATTGGACATAGGCACGTTTCCACGCCTGACTACTATGCCTATAATGACAAATGATCAGCATGAACTTTTCAGTAAGTTCTTGAAATTAAAACCTCCAATCTTCAAGGGTGCAGAATCTGAGGATGCTTACGATTTTCTGGTTGACTGTCATGAGCTACTACACTAGATGGGTATAGTAGAACGGTTTGGTGTTGAGTTCGTGAGTTACCAGTTTCAAGGGAACGCCAAAATGTGGTGGCGGTCACATGTTGAGTGTCAACCAACAGAGGCACCACCTATGACTTGGGCCTCATTCTCTAGCTTGTTTATGGAGAAGTATATCCCCCGGACTTTGAGGGATAGGAAAAGGGATGAGTTCTTGAGCCTAGAGCAAGGTAGGATGTCGGTCAATGCATATGAGGCTAAGTTTCGTGCACTATCCAGATATGCCACCCAACTATGTTTCAGTCCACAAGAGCGGATTCGCCGTTTTGTGAAGGGGTTGAGATCAGAGTTGCGAATTTCAGCCTTACAGGTAGCGGCTACGGCAAAATCCTTCCAAGAAGTGGTAGATTTCGTAGTAGAGGTGGAAGGAGTGAAGCCAGATGAATTCACCACGGCGTCGACATCAAAGAGGTTTCGAAAGGGAGGTGAGTTTAATGGTTCTTACTCTAGAGGACAGGGTTACGGAGGTTAATCAGTTCGACCCATTCAGTCTTCACTACAGACTGTAGTTGGGGGTCCACCTCAGACCGGTCAACATTTCTCTGAGAGACCTATGCGTGAATCTAGAGAGTGTTATGGGTGTGGGGAGACTGGGCATATCAAGAGGTATTGTCCAAAACAGAGTGATAGACCCCCAATAGTTAGAGGTAGAGGTGGTCATGGCAGAGGCCGTTATTCCGGAGGACGAGGTGGTCGAGGTAATGGTGGTCACCAAAATGGCCGGGGTGATGGGCAAACTGGAGCCACTACATCACAACATGGTAGGGGCAACGGACAAACAAACAAAAGGGCCCATTGTTATGCTTTCCCTGGGAGATCAGAGGCGGAGACATCTGATGCTGTCATCACAGGTAATCTTCTGGTTTGTGATTGCATGGCTTCCGTATTGTTTGATCTTGGATCCACATTTTCTTATGTATCTTCCTCATTTGATAATGGTCTAAATTTACTTTGTGAATTACTTGATACGCCTATTCGTGTTTCTACTCCGGTGGGTGAGTCTGTGGTAGTTGAAAAGGTATATAGGTCTTGTTTGGTGAACTTTGTGGGGAGCAACACTTATGTAGATTTGGTTATCTTAGAAATGGTTGATTTTGATGTAATTCTGGGTATGACTTGGCTTTCTCCGCAATTTGCGATCTTGGATTGTAATGCTAAAACGGTGACGTTAGCCAAGCCTGGGACAGATCCGTTAGTGTGGGAGGGTGACTACACTTCCAATCCGGTGCATATAATCTTCTTTCTTCGTGCTAAGAAAATGGTTAGTAAAGGGTGTTTAGCTTTCTTGGCACATCTCAAGGATGACACTACCCAAGTACCTTCGATTGAGTCGGTTTCGGTGGTCCGTGAGTTTCTTGATGTGTTCCCTGCAGATCTTCCGGGTATGCCACAAGATAGGGATATTGACTTCTGTATTAGTCTTGAACCGGGTACTCGTCCCATTTCTATACCCCCTTATAGAATGGCCCCCGCGGAGTTAAGAGAATTAAAAGCCCAACTTCAAGAGTTGTTGAGCAAAGGCTTCATTAGACCAAGTGCATCTCCTTGGGGTGCTCCGGTTTTGTTTGTGAAGAAGAAGGATGGGAGCTTTCGGATGTGCATAGACTACCGGCAGTTGAACAAGGTAACTATAAAGAACAAGTATCCTCTTCCTCGTATTGATGACTTGTTCGATCAGTTACAAGGTGCTTGTGTCTTCTCTAAGATTGACTTGAGATCCGGTTATCATCAATTGAAAATACGAGCAACGGATGTGCCAAAGAGTGCTTTTAGAACCAGGTATGGGCATTATAAATTTGTAGTGATGTCTTTTGGTCTTACGAATGCCCCTGCTGCGTTCATGAGTTTGATGAACGGGATTTTTAAGCCATATCTAGATCTCTTTGTGATCGTATTTATTGATGATATACTGATATACTCCAAGAGTAAGAAGGAACATGAGGAGCATTTGAGAATGGTATTGGAAATGTTGAGGGAGAAAAAGCTTTATGCCAAGTTCTCTAAGTGTGAGTTTTGGCTAGATGCAGTGTCCTTCTTGGGGCACGTGGTTTCTAAGGATGGAGTGATGGTGGATCCTTCTAAGATCGAAGTAGTGAAGAATTGGGTAAGACCTACTAATGTGTCAGAAATAAGGAGCTTTGTTGGGTTAGCTAGCTACTACCGCCGATTTGTCAAGGGATTCTCTTCTATTGCTTCCCAACTGACGAACTTGACTAAGCAAAATTTTCCATTTGTATGGTCGGATGAGTGTGAGGAAAGCTTTCAGAAGCTCAAGACTCTGTTGACTACTGCACCAATTCTCACCTTGCCAGTGGAAGGCAAGAACTTCGTTGTGTATTGTGATGCATCTTATTCGGGTTTTGGTGCAGTACTAATGCAAGAGAAAAATGTGATTGCTTATGTTTTGAGGCAATTAAAGGTGCATGAACGTAACTATCCAACTCATGATTTGGAATTGGCCGCGGTAGTGTTTGCACTAAAGCAATGGAGACACTATTTATATGGGGTTAAGTGTGAGGTCTATACGGATCATCGTAGTCTACAGTATGTCTTCACTCAGAGAGATTTGAATTTGAGACAGAGGAGATGGATGGAACTACTGAAGGACTACGACATCACTATTTTGTATCATCCGGGGAAGGCGAATGTTGTAGCAGATGCTTTAAGTAGAAAGGCGGGAAGCATGGGTAGTCTAGCTCACTTGCAAGCTTCTAGGCGCCCATTGGCTAGAGAAGTTCAGATTCTGGCTAACGACCTTATGAGATTAGAAGTAAATGAGAAGGGAGGATTTCTAGCTTGTGTGGAGGCAAGATCTTCCTTCCTTGACAAGATTAAGGGAAAGCAGTTTAATGATGAAAAATTGATCCGGATCCGAGATAAAGTGTTGCAAGGAGAGGCTAAAGAAGCGACAATCGATGGGGAAGGTATTTTGAGGATTAAGGGAAGGGTATGTGTACCTCGCGTCGATGATTTGATCAACACCATTCTGACAGAGGCTCATAGTTCAAGGTATTCGATACATCCGGGTGCAACCAAGATGTACCGTGACCTAAAGCAACACTTTTGGTGGAGAAGAATGAAGCGTGATATTGTGGATTTTACTGCCAAATGTCCAAATTGTCAACAAGTAAAGTATGAACACCAAAGGTCCGGAGGAACACTTCAGAGAATGCCCATTCCGGAATGGAAATGGGAGAGAATTGCAATGGACTTCGTGGTTGGTCTTCCAAAGACATTGGGCAAGTTCGACTCCATTTGGGTGAATGTGGACAAATTAACTAAGTCTGCTCATTTCATTCCGGTTAAGGTGACTTACAATGCAGAGAAGTTAGCCAAACTTTACATCTCAGAGATCGTTCGGTTGCATGGGGTTCCACTATCCATCATATCAGATAGAGGTACGCAGTTTACTAAGTTTTGGAAAACATTGCATGCAGAATTGGGTACTAGGTTGGACCTTAGTACCGCGTTCCATCCTCAGACCGATGGTCAGTCTGAGCGAACGATTCAAGTGTTGGAGGATATGCTTCGTGCATGTGTGATAGAATTCGGTGGCCATTGGGATAGCTTCTTACCCTTAGCGGAGTTTTCATACAATAATAGCTATCACTCAAGCATTGATATGGCCCCATTTGAAGCATTGTATGGTAGGAGATGTAGGTCTCCCATTGGTTAGTTTGATGCATTCGAGGTTAGACCTTGGGGTACTGATCTTTTGAGAGATTCGATGGAGAAAGTGAAGTCCATTCAAGAAAAGCTTCTAGCGGCGCAAAGTAGACAAAAAGAATATGCAGATCGAAAGGTTAGAGACTTAGAGTTCACGGAGGGTGAACAAGTCTTGTTGAAAGTTTCGCCAATGAAAGGGGTGATGCAGTTTGGTAAAAGAGGCAAGCTAAGCCCAAGGTACATTGGTCCCTTTGAAGTACTAAAGCGAGTAGGGGAGGTGGCTTATGAGTTAGCCTTGCCTCCAGGGCTGTCCGGAGTACATCCGGTATTCCATGTGTCGATGTTGAAAAGATACCATGGGGATGGAAACTACATTATCCCTTGGGATTCAGTTTTGCTTGATGAGAATTTGTCTTATGAGGAGGAGCCTGTTGCCATTTTAGATTGAGAAATTCGCAAGTTGAGGTCAAGGGAGATTGCATCTATCAAAGTTCAATGGAAGAATCGACCCGTTGAAGAAGCCACTTGGGAGAAGGAGGCAGATATGCGAGAAAGATACCCACATCTGTTTACAGATTCAGGTATTCCTTTTCGCCCTTGTTTTCCTTCTTGTGATCGTTCGGGGACGAACGATGGGTAAATTGGTATCTATTGTAACGACCTGTTTAGTCGTTTTGAGCAGCAGATTTTATTTCTGGAAAAATAGGCTGATGCGACGGACCCCACGATGGACCGTCATGGGCACGACGGACCGTCGCAGGGTCTCGTTTCAAAACACTTGGATAAATCTGAAATTGGGTACTGAAAATCGACTCTCTGACCGTCACGACGAAATGGCAGGACGGACCGTCACAGACTCTATGGTGGAAATTGAGTCTCTGACGGTTGCGACGACCTACAGGACGGACCGTCGCAGGCACGACGGGCTGTCGCAGGTTGCGCAATCCCAGTCTGGGTCGGATTTCTTTACACGTTTTAAGGGACGTTTTTTACTATTCCTGCTTTAATTATAAAGTTAGAGGGTTAATGTTAATAAGTCTAATTACTTGGGGGTTAAAAGAGGTAACCTTAAGTTAATTAGTGGGTTATTATTGCCATCTTTCATTCTTAATTATATACTAATTATGGTAAAAGAAACAGGGTTTGAATAAGAGAAATAGAAAGAACAAAGAGAGAGAGAAAGAAGAAGAAGAAGAGAACGAGTAGAGAGAGAGAGAGAAACGAAGAGGATAGCAAGGATTTTGAGAAGATAGCTTGTTGATCGCAATTCTTCGGTGGAGGTAGGTTATGGTTTTTTACACTATTCATAGTAAACTCTTAATAGCGAATGATATGTGTGGAGTATGTTATTAAGTCCTCTATATGCTTAATTGGTGTATGCATGATGTGATCTTATATATATACATGATTGTGATAAATAAGCATGAAGAAGCTATTGAATCTTAAATCTTGAAGAAACCCTAATCTACTTTGTTAATGATGATGCCTTGGTATAAAGAAGGCTTAATGAACGAAAGTAGTGAGATTAGGGGATCGGTGTCACGTTCCGACACCAGGATAGAATATGAGGATCGGAGTGTCACGTTCCGACACCAGGATAGAATATGAGGATCGGAGTGTCACGTTCCGACACTAGGATAGTATGGATCGGGTGCACGTTTCGGTACCAGGATAGAATATGAGGATTGGAGTGTCACGTTCCGACACCAGGATAGTATATGGATCGGGTGCCACGTTCCGGTACCAGGATAGAATATGAGGATCGGAGTGTCACGTTCGACACAGGATAGTATATGGATCGGGTGCCACGTTCGGTACCAGGATAGAATGAGGAGCGGAGTGTCACGTACCGACACGAGAGTAAATAATATAATGAATCTTGAAAGATACTAATATACTCAATCTAAAGAACATGTTCCCAAACGAGTATGATCAGGAGGCGTAAGTCCTCATTGATGTGCTGGTGTTGTAACCAAAGATTATGGTAATTGTAAATGCTGCATGCTAAGGATATTAGTTGATTTTATGATGTTACTTGATATATAACTGTTTTCTATTTTGAGTTGGACGATGATGATACCTACTCAGTACTTGTGGTTGTACTGACCCCCTACTTTTATGTTTCTTTTTGTATATCGTGGTATGCAGCAAACGTGCCGTCATCTTCGACTCAACAGTAGTTCAAGCCAGTCTTCGTCACACCGGATCTTCAGGGTGAGCTAATGCTTCTAGCTTGGACTGGATCTCCTTCCTCATGTCTTGATGCCTTGAAGTTTAGGCATAGACTAGCTTTTATTTGTTTTAGCTTCTTAGAATACTCTTAGTTTAGTAATTTGATCATAGATGTTCTTGTGGTGATGACTTCCAGATTTTGGGGAATTAATAGAAGTTGAATTTTAGAAGTTATTGAATTGTCTTTTATTTATGAGTTTAAGTCTTCCACATTACTTTATGTTGATATTAAATCGAAATGTTAAGGTTTAGATTGGTTGGTTCGCTCACATAGGAGGGTAAATGTGGGTGCCAGTCGCGGCTTGGTTTTGGGTCGTGACATGAAAACATTAAAAAAAAGTGAAAATTCATACACAAATAAAACAAGATAGTATAAAATGAGTTTAAAATAAGTCAAAGAAAAAATGATAAGTATTTTTATTTAGGCTAATAAATATAATATATTAAAAATTATCTCAAATCATAAAAAAGTCAATAAAGTCACCGTGCTAGAACCACATGATTTGAGGGGTGCCTAATACCTTTTCCCCGGTCAATATAATTTTAAACCCGATCTTTATTTTCGCTGACCAAACAACGTAAAAAGTCAATTTCCTTTTGATCACCAAAACTCAATTTCAAGTGGTGACTCTGAATAAATAAAATAATCTCTTTTCGAATGTCACGACCCAAAATGAGTTGTGAGTGGCACCACACTTACCCCCTAGGTGGGCGAACCAACAAGTCTGAACCCCAACATATACCAATAGTTCAACTATAAATAACAAAAATAATGTGGAAGCTCCAAAAGTTATTAAGTAACCAATCTAAATAAGTTTCTAAAGTTTAATACTTATTATCCCAAAATCTGATAGTCATCATATCAAGGACATCTATTTCCAAATTACCATGTCTAAGAGTGTTTAAGAAACCAAAATAAGCAAAAAGATGGTCCATGTCTAAAATTCAAAGACATCAAGACGTGGATGAGAGAATCCAACACGAGTTAGAATTAATAGCTCACCCTGAACTCTGATGTGCTGGAGACTTGTTAGAGCTGAGGGCGAGTCGAAGTCGATGGTAAACTTGCTGCACTCCACAAAAAAAATAATGAAGAAAATACAAGTAGGGGGAAGTACAATAAACACGTACTGAGTAGGTATCATCGGCCAACTCAAAATAGAATCCAATATATATTGGATAGTAACATAAAATCAACTACAATACTTAACAGGTGACAAGCAACAAACACATGAACCAATGACCACAACACCACCAATAGTAGGTACACCATCAATCACCACATCAAGCACACATATGAGAAGTCATGCCTCCACACCATATTTATTTGGAAAATTGGTTCTTTGAGATTGAATATATTAAGTTAATTCAAGATTCCTTTCCTTTAATGTTATTGGGTAGGAACGTGACACTCCGATCTCATATGTCATGTCGGAACGTGACACTCCGATCCCATAATACCGTGTCTGTAACGACCTATTTAGTCGTTTTGAGCAACATATTTTATTCTGGAAAAACTGGCAGAAGTGACGGATGCCACGACGGACCGTCTGATACGCTCAAATTTACTTCTCAACTGAGAAGTAAAGCGGTCGCGTCAAGTAAATAACCCAACTAGTGAGGTTGGGATCATTCCCACGAGGAAAATAGTCTAGACTTAACTTTAACTTGTTATTACTATTGTTCGGTTGACAAATTCCTTAGAAAGTAAAAACATAAAACTGTAAAACAGGGGGGTTGTATCTCCTAATAAGTAAAAGAACTAACGAAATTTAAAGAAATTGAAAGAGACACTTAACAGCTTTTTAAAGTTGGGTTTTAATCAATTAATCAAAGTAACTAGGGTTTACGTGTTCCCCACAGTTCATAACTTGATAATTCTAACTATAACAATTCTTTCCTAGTATCTTGCATGCAAAGTGATAAGTTATGTATTTCTAAATCCTTGGTCCGGCATCTAGAAATCTCACTCACTCCGCACTTGGTCCGGCTACGTGTGTTGCTTTCCTAACCCTTATCGTTACCTCATATTAAGCATCGTATTCGATATTTGACTAAGTTACTACCTTGTACCAATCAATACTAGCCTATTAGATAGTATACACTAAATCTATGTTAATAACTTTTCCTATTATCTACCTCCTTGGTCCGGCAAGTAGCATTAAGGCGAGTTCTAACGTTGATCATCCGTATTAAAAAGACTTCTAAGCGAAAGAATTATTAATACATGCAAGACACTATTCTAGAATTGTTATTTTAGCTAGGGTTTATCTCATTATTTGCCTATGGTCCCACAACCCTAGTTATGGAGTTTAGGTTACTCATCGCCATAAACACAATATTCAAATATATTAATAAGAATTCATTTGTACTTACTTCAATGAGAAAGAGTAAAGTCCAAAAGATTGCTTGATTAATCACCAAAAAATTACTTGTAAGAATCTCCAAAGAATCAAACACTAATCAATAATTTCTAATAATAATATGAGTTCTAATATTGTAGAGTCTAATTATCAGGTGTCTAACCTCAAAAACGAGGTTTTTCGAACTATTTATAAAAAATACAAAAACCTAATTAAACAAGAATTCTAATTACTGGAAATCTGCCAAAACGCGGCTGGGTCGACGGACCACGCGACGGACCGTCGTGGACTCCGTCGTCCCATACTTGTGCATTTTCCTCTGCTGCTCTCTTCATTCCCCTCAACGGCAAGTGTGACGGACCGTCATAGGCATAACGGTCCGTCGAGGGTCTCGTTTCAAAAGACTTCAACTCTTGGAATTTGGGTACTGGGATCACTTCTCTGATCTTCACGACGTACATGCAGGACGGACCGTCATGGCCATGACGGACCGTCACAAGCCTCGTAATCCCACACTTGTCAGACTTCCCATCTTCCTGCACAGCTTCTCTCTCAAAATCTCCGCAAATTGGCTCTGGACAGATTTCCTACAAAACAAAGAGAAACTTGTATAAAAATTAGCAAAAAAGGGCTTTTGGACACCACTAAACTTAAGTAAAAGTATTAATTATACCGTGAAGCCACGGTATATCAACACCCTCAACTTAAATTCGTTGTTTGTCCTCAAGCGACGCACTATGACTCACTACACAATCTTTGTACAATAGTATTCATGTTTATCCTTTGCAATCATTTGGCTATCAATCCCGATTAATCTCATCAAATCTATGCACGCTATCACTATTAGGCTTGAATTTTGTGGGATTCGAACATGACACAGACTCACCATGCACTAACACCTATCCTCTTCAATTTCTCACCGAGGTGCTAACAAGTCTGGTATTGCAACTAATGTCCTCACTTTAGAACAAAATCCTCATTTTTCACACAATGATTTCAGTTTGAGTGTAAGGATTACATTTCAACACTCGCTCTCAGAACAAAGTCACACTCATTTATACCTATTGCCATAAGCTTGCCCTTATTTTCACTGCCTTAAGCTCGCTATACAACCCTTAGGATCACGATAGGACTTTTTTTAAGCTTGTAACATAAGCTCAGGGTCAGGTAGGGTACATTTTTAGGTGATAACTGTAGTGACTTTTTTTTTTCTCTCCTTGACATATCAGCTAAAACCTTCCCTTTTTATCATCTTATCTCGCCCAGTCTCTCATATTCTTTCCCTTTGCTCAATTTCTCTTCTTTCTTCATTTGTGTAAGTGACTCTCTTCTTTTTTTTTTTGCTTTTTTTTTTTTCTCAACTTTACTTTTTTGAGTCACTTTTACTTTTTTGTTCTTTCTCTCTCTTTTGTTCTTTCAACCTCACTTTCCAGAGCATTCCTCGTAATAGACACCCTCAACTCATGGCTTTGCCATGAGTCAAGGTACACAATACCCAAAGTTGGGTCAGGGCCAGAACGAAGGTTGTTTACTGCATTAGCCACCCTCAACTTATGCTTTTGGCATAAGCTGAGGTGCACATGTCCTAGGAGGGACCAGGGCCAACACGTTGTTCCCAGAAAAGATCAGTTGGGGTGAAAAAAAAAAAGGTCTAATTAAGCTCAATTTATTTGGATCAAAGAAGGATAACTTTCATTTGGTTTCTTTTATTTGGGTTAGAAATGGGCTTTCTTGAATAAGGGCCTATGATCCTTTCCTAATTGTTTGTTACAACTTCCTTTTAGCAGGACTAACCAGGCAAGTTCTAGCTCAGTACCAATAGTGGACTATTCGAATTTCCTCACTCTCACTTAACATGTCATCACTATACCAGATCATTAGACACCTAGTTTGAATTAAGGACTTAGGGTAATGAAATGGTGTAACTCTATTTCATGCTTAGAGCCACACATTTTTCAGTTACTATGCCTAGTCATGCGTTGTTTTCAGTTTATCAGGATATCATTTTAGCCATCATGCTTCTAGAATTAAACTATCTACAAAAGATCTAAACATGCCGGTTCAAAAAAAAAATAATCAGTCTTTTGGGGAAAAAGAACTCAGGCAAGAAAACCCCAAAAGAGGATAGTGAGTTGGGCTACTCAGACTTCACCCTAACACTCACTTTCCATTTACCCACCCCCAACAAAAAAACATGCAATTGTCCCCAATGCATAAAAAAATCTAAAGATTAGAGGGGTAGGTGAAGCAAACCTGTGGCGCATAGCGCTGTCGATCAACAAGCTGGTGGGTCCGGTTTCCCAGAACCCACATCCTCTGAAATCTGGACACCCTCAGTGGTGTCCTCAGCAACAACCGCACCCTCAGTAGTGCCTCCTGCTGTCTCTACAGTGCGGGAGCTAGACGCCCCAGCCGCTATCTGCGAAGCTCTGATCTGGTGTGCCTCCGCCTCAGCAAGTGAGGCTCTCCTCGCGGCCTCCATCTCTCGGCGCTCCTTCTTCCTTGCTCGCGCCTCATCCCCTGATCGACTCCTTCGCCTCTTAGCACTCTCTCTCGGGGAAGATGGGGGAATGTCTGGAGTAGGAAAACAAGGCCGCCAATACAGTATCCTCAGCAGGCTCGACGACTCCGGAACTCTCGTCTCTAGGATCGTGCTGATGTCTGCACGAAGGCTGTCTACTGCAGCCTGAAGAGTTTGACACATCTACGAAGGGGCTGGTCGGGCCAACACTCTCAATTCAAGGCATCTATGCGCTGGTTAACCTCAGCAATCTTCCGCTGCATCTGCCTCTCCATGCGCGCTTCAGACTCAGCAATAGACTTCTGCATCCACGGCTGGATATGATGAAGAAGAGTGGCCATTTGTGCCTCCAGTTTTTGTACTCGAGCAAGTGGGGGCGGTGTCGGTAGAGGGGCTGTGCTACTACCCGGGATATAGACTCGACAGGGGGTAGTGTTGTGGATGTCTGTGTGGCTGTGCGAGCCTGGGCCACCGTATCCGCAAGATCATCTGCTAGTGGTGGCATCTCTGGACGGGGCCCTCGACGTGGGGGCCAACTCATTGGCTAGTCTCTGATGAGGCCTACATCAACGGTATACCCGGTGGGGTTCGCAAATGATCTATGTGCCAAATGGGCACACTGCCAGACTGCAAAGGGCAAAAATCATGCACGGAAAGGGGTAGGTGGTGGTGACTTTGAAGGCCCTCTCGTGCATGACTGCCCGGAGAAAGCAATGCATGGGTCCACCTCGAAGCCGGCTATTAATCGCCGCCATCAGCACTGCTCGATCCCAGGTGACTATGTTATCAGCAGCTGTG